>JAEIFN010000943.1:0-29717 GCA_018903675.1 Zaprionus capensis | reverse complement strand
AGATCCCATAGAATTCCGGCCAAGCGAAATAACGAAAGTCATTAGAGAGCAACTGAAGACTGGAAAATCGCCTGGCTTCGATTTAATAACCCCGAAAATGATCGATTAACTTCAAAATGGCAGTTCTACAAATCTGCCTACTCTTCAACGCTATTACAAAATTGATTCTTTCCTCACAAGAGGAAGAAATCAGTTATAGTTATGATCCCGAAGCCTGGGAAAGACAAAACAGAGCCATCATCATACAGGCCTTACTTGTCTTTCCAAGTTATTTGATAAAGTACTGCTGCTACGAATCAGTCCCCACCTTAAAACACACGACACACTCCCATCGCACCAATTTGGTTTTCGGGCAAAACATGGAGCTATTGAGCAGGTTAACCGCATCACAACAGAAATTCGCACTGCTTTTGAGCATCGTGAATATTGTACAGCTTTATTCTTAGACGTTGCACAAGCATTCAATAGAGTATGGTTGGATGGACTTATGTTTAAAATAATCAAACTGCTGCCTCAAAACTTACATAAGCTTCTAAAGTCTTACTTATACCAAAGAGTGTTCGCGGTTAGATGTAGTTCAAGCACTTCAAGCGATTGTACTATAGAAGCTGGAGTGCCCCAAGCAAGTGTATTAGGTCCAATTCTATACACCCTATACACGGCGGACATCCCAACAGACTACCAGCTAACAATATCCACATTCGCTGATGACACTGCAATACTGATTCGATCCAGATGCCCAGTAAAAGCTACGATGCAACTAGCACGCTATTTAACATGTGTAGAGAATTGGCTTGCAGATTGGCGCATACGAGTAAACGAACAAAAATGTAAACAGGTTACGTTTACCCTTAACAAACAAATCTGCCCGCCCTTGGTTATGAACCACACACGAATCCCACAAGCCGATGACGTAACATACTTAGGTATTCATCTGGACAAGCGGCTCACCTGGCGGAAACACATAGAGGCCAAGACGACGCACTTGAGACTAAAAGCAAAGGATCTACACTGGCTTATAAACGTTCGGTCTCCCCTAAGCCTGGAGTACAAAGTCCTTTTGTATAACTCCGTTCTTAAACCCATATGGACCTATGGCTCCGAGCTATCGGGCAATGCATCGAGAAGCAACATCCACATCGTACAGCGAGCACAGTCTAGGATTCTGAGAATCATAACTGAAGCTCCATGGTATCTGCGGAACGAGAATATACACAAAGACCTACAAATAAAACTTGTCATTGAGACAATAACAGAGAGAAAAGTAAAATACAAGGAAAAACTAGGCTCACATCCAAATCCCCTTGCAAGAAAACTTCTTCGAGTATGCAGCCAAAGTCGACTGCACCGCAACGATCAACCAGACCAGCGTTAAATTTGTTAGGCCACATAGCACAAATCATCTCATAAAATGATAATTAGCTAGCTTAGAATAAGATTTGCAAACTTATTGTTAGTCTCTTAAGTAAAAGGGAAGATTCAATAAATAAGAAAAAACTTTGAAAAAAAAAAAAAAAATCTCGACTAGCACCGTTAAATGCTATTACACTTCCGCGATTGAAATTAAAGGCTGCAGTAAATTAATAGCTGAGCTAACTAGTAACATAAAGGAACAACTATCTTTGGAAAATATCAGCTACATTTCTATTGGGCCGAATCAAAAATAGTATTATCCTGGATCAACAACCAAAAATTATTAAGGACTAAATTTGTAGCCACCAGAATAACTACAATACAGGAGTTATCTAATCTAAAGAGAATGGAGACATGTTGCAAGCATTCACAACGCTGCAGATATTGCATCAAGAGGATTGACTGTATCAAAATTTAAGGATCACAGTTTATGGTTCTACGGTCCATTATTTCTACATAGACCACCTTGAACTTCGCCAATACCTTTTTCGGCATCAAGACCTGAAATCACAAAGATATCACCTGAAGTTATCTTGACTGTAACTAGTGCTGAAAGGCTGATCTATACAATCGATCATGCAAAACTCATAAATAAGTTACTTAGAATAGTAGCTTACATGATGCGTTTTCGAAAAAAGGCAGGAACCTAGTGAACCAACCTTTACGATTGAAGGAATTGAACGCGGCACAATTTTTAAAAATGTTATCCGGAACATTCAGCAGAAACTTACGCAAGAGACTTTGATGATTTGTGCCATAATCAAGCAAATAATGTTCTCAACTGAAACTAGTTATGAAATGTAATATTTCACAACTTTTAAAACAGACTCTTCGTGTCATTTAACACATTCAAACGACACTTTAATATGGACTAAGATGCACAAACGAAATCATTGGATATTTAAAATATAAAGTCTTAAATTTCCAAATTTTCAAAATTTTCAAAATTTAGCATCAAATATTATTCTACAAAATTTTCAAATAATAATTTTAACGCAAAATCTTTCAAATTTAATGATGACTTTTACTAGTCAAAATTTTCAAAATTTTAAAATTTTCAAAATTTCATCATTCGCTAATTTTCAAAATATTTCAAAAGCCAATAAAATTCAATTACAAACTTTTCAAAAATTTTAAAAATTTAAGACCTTTCAAAATTTTGAAAATTTTCAAAATTTCAAAATTTTCAAAATTTCCAAAACTTTCAAAATTTTCAATAATTCAACTTTTCAAAATCAACAAATTTCAAAATTTTCTAACTTTTTTCAAAATATTTCAAAATTTTCAAAATTTTCAAAAAATTTCATAAATTAAACTTTCAAAAATCTCAAAACTTTCCAAAATTTTAAAATTTAAGTATTTTCAAAAATTTTTAAAATTTCAAAATTAAAATTTAGAAATATTTCAAATTATCAAAAATTTTCAAATATAAGAAAGTTCTCATTCTTACCTAAATAAATAATATCCTTAATACAATTTCAAAATTTTCAAATTCCAAAATTTTTATATTTCAAAATTTTCAAATTTTAAAAATTTTCAAAATTTTCAATGTTTATCAAAATTTTCAAACTTTACAAATATTTTCACAAAACAAAATTTTCAAAATAAACTTTCAAAATAATAAAATCATTTTCAAAAAATTTCAAAATTTTCATTATTTTCAAAATTAAAAATTTTTAAAATTTTTGCCAAAATTTTCCACTGTTCATTACCTAAATACAATTAACAATTTAATTCTACAATTCTCAAAATTTTTCAAAATTTTCAAAATTTTCAAATTTTTTTTGAAAATTTCAAAATTTTCAAAAAATTTTCAAATTTTTCAAAATTTTCAAAATTTTCAAAATTTTCAAAATTTTCAAAATTTTCAAAATTTTCAAAATTTTAAAATTTTCAAAATTTTCAAAATTTTCAAAATTTTCAAAATTTTCAAAATTTTCAAAATTTTCAAAATTTTCAAAATTTTCAAAATTTTCAAAATTTTCAAAATTTTCAAAATTTTCAAAATTTTCAAAATTTCAAAATTTTCAAAATTTTAAAATTTTCAAAATTTTCAAAATTTTCAAAATTTTCAAAATTTTCAAAATTTTCAAAATTTTCAAAATTTTTCAAAATTTTCAAAATTTTCAAAATTTTCAAAATTTTCAAAATTTTCAAAATTTTCAAAATTTTCAAAATTTTCAAAATTTTTCAAAATTTTCAAAATTTTAAAATTTTCAAAATTTTCAAAATTTTCAAAATTTTCAAAAATTTTCAAAATTTTCAAAATTTTTCAAAATTTTCAAAATTTCAAAATTTTTCAAATTTTCAAAATTTTCAAAATTTTCAAAATTTTCAAAATTTTCAAAATTTTCAAAATTTTCAAAATTTTCAAAATTTTCAAAATTTTCAAAATTTTCAAAATTTTCAAAATTTTCAAAATTTTCAAAATTTTCAAAATTTTTCAAAATTTTCAAAATTTTCAAAATTTTCAAAATTTTCAAAATTTTCAAAATTTTCAAAATTTTCAAAATTTTCAAAATTTTCAAAATTTTCAAAATTTTCAAAATTTTCAAAATTTTCAAAATTTTCAAAATTTTCAAAATTTTCAAAATTTTCAAAATTTTCAAAATTTTTCAAAATTTTCAAAATTTTCAAAAATTTCAAAATTTTCAAAATTTTCAAAATTTTCAAAATTTTCAAAATTTTCAAAATTTTCAAAATTTTCAAAATTTTCAAAATTTTCAAAATTTTCAAAATTTTCAAAATTTTCAAAATTTTCAAAATTTCAAAATTTTCAAAATTTTTACAAAAAATTTTCAAAATTTTCAAAAAAATTTTCAAAATTTTCAAAATTTTAAAATTTTCAAAATTTTCAAAATTTTCAAAATTTTCAAAATTTTTAAAATTTTCAAAATTTTCAAAATTTTCAAAATTTTCAAAATTTTCAAAATTTTCAAAATTTTCAAAATTTTCAAAATTTTCAAAATTTTCCAAAATTTTCAAAATTTTCAAAATTTTCAAAATTTTCAAAATTTTCAAAATTTTCAAAATTTTCAAAATTTTCAAAATTTTCAAAATTTTCAAAATTTTCAAAATTTTTAAAATTTTCAAAATTTTCAAAATTTTCAAAATTTTCAAAATTTTCAAAATTTTCAAAATTTTCAAAATTTTCAAAATTTTCAAAATTTTCAAAATTTTCAAAATTTTCAAAATTTTCAAAATTTTCAAAATTTTCAAAATTTTCAAAATTTTTTTCAAAATTTTCAAAATTTTCAAAATTTTCAAAATTTTCAAAATTTTCAAAATTTTTAAAATTTTCAAAATTTTCAAAATTTTCAAAATTTTCAAAATTTTAATTTTCAAAATTTTCAAAATTTTCAAAATTTTCAAAATTTTCAAAATTTTCAAAATTTTCAAAATTTTCAAAATTTTCAAAATTTTTTTAAAATTTTCAAAATTTTCAAAATTTTCAAAATTTTCAAAATTTTCAAAATTTTCAAAATTTTTCAAAATTTTCAAAATTTTCAAAATTTTCAAAATTTTCAAAATTTTCAAAATTTTCAAAATTTTCAAAATTTTAAATTTTCAAAATTTTCAAAATTTTCAAAATTTTTCAAAATTTTCAAAATTTTCAAAATTTTCAAAATTTTCAAAATTTTCAAAATTTTCAAAATTTTCAAAATTTTCAAAATTTCAAAATTTTCAAAATTTTCAAAATTTTCAAAATTTTCAAAATTTTCAAAATTTTCAAAATTTTCAAAATTTTCAAAATTTTCAAAATTTTCAAAATTTTCAAAATTTTTCAAATTTTTCAAATTTTTTGAAAATTTTCAAAATTTTCAAAATTTTCAAAATTTTCAAAATTTTCAAAATTTTCAAAATTTTCAAAATTTTCAAAATTTCAAAATTTTCAAAATTTTCAAAATTTTCAAAATTTTCAAAATTTTCAAAATTTTCAAAATTTTCAAAATTTTAAAAATTTCAAAATTTTCAAAATTTTCAAAATTTTCAAAATTTTCAAAAAATTTTCAAAATTTTCAAAATTTTCAAAATTTTCAAAATTTTCAAAATTTTCAAAATTTTCAAAATTTTCAAAATTTTTCAAATTTTCAAAATTTTCAAAATTTTCAAAATTTTCAAAATTTTCAAAATTTTCAAAATTTTCAAAATTTTCAAAATTTTCAAAATTTTCAAAATTTTCAAAATTTTCAAAATTTTCAAAATTTTCAAAATTTTTCAAAATTTTCAAAATTTTCAAAATTTTCAAAATTTTCAAAATTTTCAAAATTTTCAAAATTTTCAAAATTTTCAAAATTTTCAAAATTTTCAAAATTTTCAAAATTTTCAAAATTTTCAAAATTTTCAAAATTTTCAAAATTTTCAAAATTTTTTCAAATTTTCAAAATTTTCAAAATTTTCAAAATTTTCAAAATTTTCAAAATTTTCAAAATTTTCAAAATTTTCAAAATTTTCAAAATTTTCAAAATTTTCAAAATTTTCAAAATTTTCAAAATTTTCAAAATTTTCAAAATTTTCAAAATTTTCAAAATTTTCAAAATTTTCAAAATTTTTCAAAATTTTCAAAATTTTCAAAATTTTCAAAATTTTCAAAATTTTCAAAATTTTCAAAATTTTCAAAATTTTCAAAATTTTTTTAAAATTTTCAAAATTTTCAAAATTTTCAAAATTTTCAAAATTTTCAAAATTTTCAAAATTTTCAAAATTTTCAAAATTTTAAAAATTTTCAAAATTTTCAAAATTTTCAAAATTTTCAAAATTTTCAAAATTTTCAAAATTTTCAAAATTTTCAAAATTTTTCAAAATTTTCAAAATTTTCAAAATTTTCAAAATTTTCAAAATTTTCAAAATTTTCAAAATTTCAAAATTTTCAAAATTTTCAAAATTTTCAAAATTTTCAAAATTTTCAAAATTTTCAAAATTTTCAAAATTTTCAAAATTTTCAAAATTTTCAAAATTTTCAAAATTTTCAAAATTTTCAAAATTTTCAAAATTTTCAAAATTTTCAAAATTTTCAAAATTTTCAAAATTTTCAAAATTTTCAAAATTTTCAAAATTTTCAAAATTTTTCAAATTTTCAAAATTTTCAAAATTTTCAAAATTTTCAAAATTTTCAAAATTTTCAAAATTTTCAAAATTTTCAAAATTTTCAAAATTTTCAAATTTTTCAAATTTTTCAAAATTTTCAAAATTTTCAAATTTTTCAAAATTTTCAAAATTTTCAAAATTTTCAAAATTTTCAAAATTTTCAAAATTTTCAAAATTTTCAAAATTTCAAAATTTTCAAAATTTTCAAAATTTTCAAAATTTTCAAAATTTCAAAATTTTCAAAATTTTCAAAATTTTCAAAATTTTCAAATTTTTCAAAATTTTCAAAATTTTCAAAATTTTCAAAATTTTTTTAAAATTTTCAAAATTTTCAAAATTTTCAAAATTTTCAAAATTTTCAAAATTTTCAAAATTTTCAAAATTTTCAAAATTTTCAAAATTTTCAAAATTTTTTAAATTTTCAAAATTTTCAAAATTTTCAAAATTTTCAAAATTTTCAAAATTTTTAAATTTTTCAAAATTTTCAAAATTTTCAAAATTTTCAAAATTTTTCAAAATTTTCAAAATTTTCAAAATTTTCAAAATTTTCAAAATTTTCAAAATTTTCAAAATTTTCAAAATTTTCAAAATTTTCAAAATTTTCAAAATTTTCAAAATTTTTCAAAATTTTCAAAATTTTCAAAATTTTCAAAATTTTCAAAATTTTCAAAATTTTCAAAATTTTCAAAATTTTCAAAATTTTCAAAATTTTCAAAATTTTCAAAATTTTCAAAATTTTCAAAATTTTCAAAATTTTAAAATTTTCAAAATTTTCAAAATTTTCAAAATTTTCAAAATTTTCAAAATTTTCAAAATTTTCAAAATTTTCAAAATTTTTAAAATTTTCAAAATTTTCAAATTTTTCAAAATTTTCAAAATTTTCAAAATTTTCAAAATTTTCAAAATTTTCAAAATTTTTAAAATTTTAAAATTTTCAAAATTTTCAAAATTTTCAAAATTTTCAAAATTTTCAAAATTTTAAAATTTTTCAAAATTTTCAAAATTTTCAAAATTTTCAAAATTTTCAAAAATTTTCAAATTTTTCAAATTTTTAAAATTTTCAAAATTTTCAAAATTTTCAAAATTTTCAAAATTTTCAAAATTTTCAAAATTTTCAAAATTTTCAAAATTTTCAAAATTTTCAAAATTTTCAAAATTTTCAAAAATTTTCAAAATTTTCAAAATTTTCAAAATTTTCAAAATTTTCAAAATTTTCAAAATTTTCAAAATTTTCAAAATTTTCAAAATTTTCAAAATTTTCAAAATTTTCAAAATTTTCAAAATTTTCAAAATTTTCAAAATTTTCAAAATTTTTCAAATTTTTCAAAATTTTCAAAATTTTCAAAATTTTCAAAATTTTCAAAATTTTCAAAATTTTCAAAATTTTCAAAATTTTCAAAATTTTCAAAATTTTTTAAATTTTCAAAATTTTCAAATTTTTCAAAATTTTCAAAATTTTCAAAATTTTTCAAAATTTTCAAAATTTTCAAAATTTTCAAAATTTTCAAAATTTTCAAAATTTTCAAAATTTTCAAAATTTTCAAAATTTTCAAAATTTTCAAAATTTTCAAAATTTTCAAAATTTTCAAAATTTTCAAAATTTTCAAAATTTTCAAAATTTTCAAAATTTTCAAAATTTTCAAAATTTTCAAAATTTTCAAATTTTTCAAAATTTTCAAAATTTTCAAAATTTTCAAAATTTTCAAAATTTTCAAAATTTTCAAAATTTTCAAAATTTTCAAAATTTTCAAAATTTTCAAAATTTTCAAAATTTTCAAAATTTTCAAATTTTTCAAAATTTTCAAAATTTTCAAAATTTTTAAAATTTTCAAAATTTTCAAAATTTTTTTCAAAATTTTCAAAATTTTCAAAATTTTCTAAATTTTTCAAAATTTTCAAAATTTTCAAAAAATTTTTACAAAATTTTCAAAATTTTAAAATTTTAAATTTTTAATATTTTCAAAATTTTCAAAATTTTCAAAATTTTCAAAATTTTCAAAATTTTCAAAATTTTCAAAATTTTCAAAATTTTCAAAATTTTCAAAATTTTTCAAAATTTTCAAAATTTTCAAAATTTTCAAAATTTCAAAATTTTCAAAATTTTTCAAAATTTTCAAAATTTTCAAAATTTTCAAAATTTTCAAAATTTTCAAAATTTTCAAAATTTTTCAAAATTTTCAAAATTTACAACTTTCCAAAATTTTCAAAATTTTCAAAATTTTTTCAAAATTTTCAAAATTTTCAAAATTTTCAAAATTTTTACAAAATTTTCAAAATTTTCAAAATTTTCAAAATTTTCAAAATTTCAAAAATTTTCAAAATTTTCAAAATTTTCAAAATTTTCAAAATTTTCAAAATTTTCAAAATTTTCAAAATTTTCAAAATTTTCAAATTTTTCAAAAATTTTCAAAATTTTCAAAATTTTCAAAATTTTCAAAATTTTCAAAATTTTCAAATTTTTCAAAATTTTCAAAATTTTCAAAATTTTCAAAATTTTCTCAAAATTTTCAAAATTTTCAAAATTTTCAAAATTTTCAAAATTTTTCAAAATTTTCAAAATTTTCAAAATTTTCAAATTTTTTTCAAAATTTTCAAAATTTTCAAAATTTTCAAAATTTTCAAAATTTTCAAAATTTTCAAAATTTTCAAAATTTTCAAAATTTTCAAAATTTTCAAAATTTTCAAAATTTTCAAAATTTTCAAAATTTTCAAAATTTTCAAAATTTTCAAAATTTTCAAAATTTTCAAAATTTTCAAAATTTTTTAAATTTTCAAAATTTTCAAATATTTCAAAATTTTTCAAAATTTTCAAAATTTTCAAAATTTTCAAAATTTTCAAAATTTTCAAAATTTTCAAAATTTTCAAAATTTTCAAAATTTTCAAAATTTTCAAAATTTTCAAAATTTTTCAAAATTTTCAAAAATTTTCAAAATTTTAAAATTTTCAAAATTTTCAAAATTTTCAAATTTTTCAAAAATTTTTAAAATTTTCAAAATTTTCAAAATTTTCAAAATTTTTTTCAAAATTTTCAAAATCTCAAATTTTTCAAAATTTTCAAAATTTTCCAAAATTTTCAAAATTTTCAAAATTTTCAAAATTTTCAAAATTTTCAAAATTTTCAAAATTTTCAAAATTTTCAAAATTTTCAAAATTTTCAAATTTTTAAAATTTTCAAAATTTTCAAAATTTTTAAAATTTTCAAAATTTTCAAAATTTTCAAAATTTTCAAAAATTTCAAAATTTTCAAAATTTTCAAAATTTTTCAAAATTTTCAAAATTTTCAAAATTTTCTAAATTTTCAAAATTTTCAAAATTTTCAAAATTTTCAAAATTTTCAAAATTTCAAATTTTTCAAAATTTTCAAAATTTTCAAAATTTTCAAAATTTTCAAAATTTTCAAAATTTTTCAAAATTTTCAAAATTTTCAAAATTTTCAAAATTTCAAAAATTTTCAAATTTTTCAAAATTTTCAAAATTTTCAAAATTTTCAAAATTTTCAAAATTTTCAAAATTTCAAAATTTTCAAAATTTTCAAAATTTTCAAAATTTTCAAAATTTTCAAAATTTTCAAAATTTTCAAAATTTTCAAATATTTCAAAATTTTCAAAATTTTCAAAATTTTCAAAATTTTCAAAATTTTCAAAATTTTCAAAATTTTCAAATAAAAATTTTCAAAATTTTCAAAATTTTCAAAAATTTCAAAATTTTCAAAATTTTCAAAATTTTCAAAATTTTCAAAATTTTCAAAATTTTCAAAATTTTCAAAATTTTTCAAAATTTTCAAAATTTTCAAAATTTTCAAAATTTTCAAAAATTTTCAAAATTTTCAAAATTTTCAAAATTTTCAAAATTTTCAAATTTTTCAAAATTTTCAAAATTTTCAAAATTTTCAAAATTTTCAAAATTTCAAAATTTTCAAAATTTTCAAAATTTTCAAAATTTTCAAAATTTTCAAAATTTTCAAAATTTTCAAAATTTTTCAAAATTTTCAAAATTTTCAAAATTTTCAAAATTTTTCAAAATTTTCAAAATTTTTTAAAATTTTCAAAATTTTTCAAAATTTTCAAAATTTTCAAAATTTTCAAAATTTTCAAAATTTTCAAAATTTTCAAAATTTTCAAAATTTTCAAAATTTTCAAAATTTTCAAAATTTTCAAAATTTTCAAAATTTTCTCAAAATTTTCAAAATTTTCAAAATTTTCAAAAAATTTTCAAAATTTTCAAAATTTTCAAAATTTTCAAAATTTTCAAAATTTTCAAAATTTTCAAAATTTTCAAAATTTTCAAAATTTTTAAAATTTTCAAAATTTTCAAAATTTTCAAAATTTTCAAAATTTTCAAATCAAAATTTCAAAATTTTAAATTTTCAAAATTTTCAAAATTTTTCAAAATTTTCAAAATTTCAAATTTTCAAAATTTTCAAAATTTTCAAAATTTTCAAAATTTTTTAAATTTCAAAATTTTCAAAATTTTCAAAATTTTCAAAATTTTCAAAATTTTCAAAAATTTTCAAATTCAAATTTTTTCAAAATTTTTCAAATTTTCAAATTTTTTCAAAATTTTCAAAAATTTTCAAAATTTTTCAAAATTTTCAAAATTTTCAAAATTTTCAAAATTTTCAAAATTTTCAAAATTTTCAAAATTTTCAAAATTTTCAAAATTTTCAAAATTTTCAAAATTTTCAAAATTTTCAAAATTTTCAAAATTTTCAAAATTTTCAAAATTTTCAAAATTTTCAAAATTTTAAAATTTTCAAAAAATTTTCAAAATTTTCAAAAATTTTCAAAATTTTCAAAATTTTCAAAATTTTCAAAATTTTCAAAATTTTCTAAAATTTTCAAAATTTTCAAAATTTTTCAAAATTTTCAAAATTTTCCAAATTTTCAAAATTTTCAAAAAAATTTTCAAAATTTTCAAAATTTTTCAAAATTTTAAAATTTTCAAAATTTTCAAAATTTTCAAAATTTTAAAATTTTTAAAATTTTCAAAATTTTTTCAAAATTTTCAAAATTTTCAAAATTTTCAAAATTTTCAAAATTTTCAAAATTTTCAAAATTTTCAAAAAAATTTTCAAAATTTTCAAAATTTTCAAAATTTTAAAAAATTTCAAAATTTTCAAAATTTTCAAATTTTTAAAAAATTTTCAAAATTTTCAAATTTTAAATTTTCAAAATTTTCAAAATTTTCAAAATTTTCAAAATTTTCAAAATTTTCAAAAATTTTCAAAATTTTCAAAATTTTCAAAATTTTCAAAATTTTCAAAATTTTCAAAATTTTCAAAATTTTTAAAATTTTCAAAATTTTCAAAATTTTCAAAATTTTTCAAAATTTTCAAAATTTTCAAAATTTTCAAAATTTTCAAAATTTTCAAAATTTCAAAAATTTTCAAAAATTTTCAAAATTTTCAAAATTTTCAAAATTTTCAAAATTTTCAAAATTTTCAAAATTTTCAAAATTTTCAAATTTTTCAAAATTTTTAAAATTTTCAAAATTTTCAAATTTTTTTAAAATTTTCAAAATTTTCAAAATTTTCAAAATTTTCAAAATTTTCAAAAATTTCAAAATTTTCAAAAATTTGAAATTTTAAAAATTTTTAAAATTTTCAAAATTTTCAAAATTTTCAAAATTTTCAAAATTTTCAAAATTTTCAAAATTTTCAAAATTTTCAAAATTTTCAAAATTTTCAAAATTTTCAAAATTTTCAAAATTTTCAAAATTTTCAAATTTTTCAAAATTTTCAAAATTTTCAAAATTTTCAAAATTTCAAATTTTTCAAAATTTTCAAAAATTTTAAATTTTCAAAATTTTCAAAATTTTCAAAATTTCAAAATTTTCAAAATTTTCAAAATTTTCAAAATTTTCAAAATTTTCAAAATTTCAAAATTTTCAAATTTTCAAATTTTCAAAATTTTCAAAATTTTCAAATTTTCAAAATTTTCAAAATTTTCAAATTTTATTTCAAAATTTTCAAAATTTTCAAAATTTTCAAAATTTTCAAAATTTTCAAAATTTTTAAAATTTTCAAAATTTTCAAAATTTTCAAAATTTTCAAAATTTTCAAAATTTTCAAAATTTTCTAAAATTTTCAAAATTTTCAAAATTTTTCAAATTTTTCAAAATTTTCAAAATTTTCAAAATTTTTTAAATTTTTCAAAATTTTAAAATTTTTCAAAATTTTCAAAATTTTCAAAATTTTCAAAATTTTTAAAATTTTCAAAATTTTCAAAATTTTCAAAATTTTCAAAATTTTCAAAATTTTCAAAATTTTCAAAATTTTGAAATTTTCAAAATTTTCAAAATTTTCAAAATTTTCAAAATTTTCAAAATTTTCAAAATTTTCAAAATTTTCAAAATTTTCAAAATTTTCAAAATTTTCAAAATTTTCAAAATTTTCAAAATTTTCAAAATTTTCAAAATTTTCAAAATTTTCAAAATTTTCAAAATTTTCAAAATTTTCAAAATTTTCAAAATTTTCAAAATTTTCAAAATTTTCAAAATTTTCAAAATTTTCAAAATTTTCAAAATTTTCAAAAAAATTTTCAAAATTTTCAAAATTTTTCAAAATTTCAAAATTTTCAAAATTTTCAAAATTTTCAAAATTTTTCAAAATTTTCAAAATTTTCAAAATTTTCAAAATTTTCAAAATTTTCAAAATTTTCAAAATTTTCTAAAATTTTCAAAATTTTCAAAATTTTAAAATTTTTTAAATTTTCAAAATTTTCAAAATTTTCAAATCAAAATTTTCAAAATTTTCAAAATTTTCAAAATTTTCAAAATTTTCAAAATTTTCAAAATTTTCAAAATTTTCAAAATTTTCAAAATTTTCAAAATTTTCAAAATTTTCAAAATTTTCAAAATTTTCAAAATTTTCAAAATTTTCAAAATTTTCAAAATTTTTAAAATTTTCAAAATTTTCAAAATTTTCAAAATTTTCAAAATTTCTAAAATTTTCAAAATTTTCAAAATTTTAAAAATTTTTTTCAAAATTTTCAAAATTTTCAAAATTTTCAAAATTTTCAAAATTTTAAAATTTTCAAATTTTTCAAAATTTTCAAAATTTTCAAAATTTTCAAAATTTTCAAAATTTTCAAAATTTTCAAAATTTTTCAAAATTTTCAAAATTTTCAAAAATTTCAAAATTTTCAAAATTTTCAAAATTTTTAAAATTTTCAAAATTTTCAAAATTTTCAAAATTTTCAAAATTTTCAAAATTTTAAAAATTTTCAAAATTTTCAAAATTTTTCAAAATTTTCAAAATTTTCAAAATTTTCAAAATTTTCAAAATTTTCAAAATTTTCAAAATTTTCAAAATTTTCAAAATTTTCAAAATTTTCAAAATTTTCAAAATTTTCAAAATTTTCAAAATTTTCAAAATTTCAAAATTTTCAAAATTTTCAAAATTTTCAAAAATTTTCAAAATTTTCAAAATTTTCAAAATTTTCAAAATTTTCAAAATTTTCAAAAAATTTTTAAAATTTTCAAAATTTTCAAAATTTTCAAAATTTTTCAAATTTTTCAAAATTTTCAAAATTTTCAAAATTTTCAAAATTTTCAAAATTTTCAAAATTTTCAAAATTTTCAAAATTTTTCAAAATTTTTCAAAATTTTCAAAATTTTCAAAATTTTCAAAATTTTCCAAAATTTTCAAAATTTTCAAAATTTTCAAAATTTTCAAAATTTTCAAAATTTTCAAAATTTTCAAAATTTTCAAAATTTTCAAAATTTTCAAAATTTTCAAAATTTTAAAATTTTCAAAATTTTCAAAATTTTCAAAATTTTCAAAATTTTTCAAAATTTTCAAAATTTTCAAAATTTTCAAAATTTTCAAATTTTTTATTTTCAAAATTTTCAAAATTTTCAAAATTTTTCAAAATTTTCAAAATTTTCAAAATTTTCAAAATTTTCAAAATTTTCAAAATTTTCAAAATTTTTAAAATTTCAAAATTTTTAAAATTTTCAAAATTTTCAAAATTTTCAAAATTTTCAAAATTTTCAAAATTTTCAAAATTTTTAAAATTTTCAAAATTTTTAAATTTTTTCAAAATTTTCAAAATTTTCAAAATTTTCAAAATTTTCAAAATTTTCAAAATTTTCAAAATTTTTTAAATTTTCAAAATTTTCAAAAATTTTCAAAATTTTCAAAATTTTCAAAATTTTCAAAATTTTTCAAAATTTTCAAAATTTTCAAAATTTTTCAAAATTTTCAAAATTTTCAAAATTTTTCAAAATTTTCAAAATTTTTAAAATTTCAAAATTTTCAAAATTTTCAAAATTTTCAAAATTTTCAAAATTTTCAAAATTTTCAAAATTTTCAAAATTTTCAAAATTTTTAAATTTTCAAAATTTTCAAAATTTTAAAATTTTTCAAAATTTTCAAAATTTTTAAAATTTTCAAAATTTTCAAAATTTTCAAAATTTTCAAAATTTTTCAAAATTTTCAAAATTTTCAAAATTTTCAAAATTTTCAAAATTTTCAAAATTTTCAAAATTTTCAAAATTTTCAAAATTTTCAAAATTTTTCAAATTTTTCAAAATTTTCAAAATTTTCAAAATTTTCAAAATTTTCAAAATTTTCAAAATTTTTTTAAATTTTCAAAATTTTCAAAATTTTTCAAAATTTTCAAAAAAAATTTCAAAATTTTCAAAATTTTTAAAATTTTCAAAATTTTCCAAAAAAAATTTTCAAAATTTTCAAAATTTTCAAAATTTTCAAAATTTTCAAAATTTTTCAAAATTTTCAAAATTTTCAAAATTTTCAAAATTTTCAAAATTTTCAAAATTTTCAAAATTTTCAAAATTTCCAAAATTTTCAAAATTTTCAAAATTTTCAAAATTTTCAAAATTTTTCAAAATTTCAAAATTTTCAAAATTTTCAAAATTTTTGAAATTTTCAAAATTTTCAAAATTTTCCAAAATTTTCAAAATTTTCAAAATTTTCAAAATTTTTAAAATTTTCAAAATTTTCAAAATTTTCAAAATTTTCAAAATTTTCAAAATTTTCAAAATTTTTAAAATTTTCAAAATTTTCAAAATTTTTCAAAATTTTCAAAATTTCTAAATTTTTAAAATTTTCAAAATTTTCAAAATTTTCAAAATTTTCAAAATTTTCAAAATTTTTTAAATTTTCAAAATTTTCAAAATTTTTCAAAATTTTCAAAATTTCAAAAATTTTCAAATTTTTCAAAATTTTCAAAATTTTCAAAATTTTCAAAATTTTCAAAATTTTCAAAATTTTCAAAATTTTCAAAATTTTTCAAAATTTTCAAAATTTTCAAAATTTTCAAAATTTTCAAAATTTTCAAAATTTTCAAAATTTTCAAAATTTTCAAAATTTTCAAAATTTTCAAAATTTTCAAAATTTCAAAATTTTCAAAATTTTCAAAATTTTTCAAAATTTTCAAAATTTTCAAAATTTTCAAAATTTTCAAAATTTTCAAAATTTTCAAAATTTTCTTAAAATTTTCAAAATTTTTCAAAATTTTCAAAATTTTCAAAATTTTCAAAATTTTCAAATTTTTCAAATTTTATTTAAAATTTTCAAAATTTTCAAAATTTTTCAAAATTTTCAAAATTTTCAAAATTTTTCAAAATTTTCAAAATTTTCAAAATTTTCAAAATTTTCAAAATTTTCAAAATTTTTCAAAATTTTCAAAATTTTCAAAATTTTCAAAATTTTCAAAATTTTCAAAATTTTCAAAATTTTCAAAATTTTCAAAATTTTCAAAATTTTCAAAATTTTCAAAATTTTCAAAATTTTCAAAATTTTAAAAATTTTCAAATTTTTAAAAATTTTAAAAATTTCAAAATTTTCAAAATTTTCAAAAATTTTCAAAATTTCAAAATTTTCAAAATTTTCAAAATTTTCAAAATTTTTTCAAAATTTTCAAAATTTTCAAAATTTTCAAAATTTTCAAAATTTTCAAATTTTTAAAATTTTCAAAATTTTCAAAATTTTCAAAATTTTCAAAATTTTCAAAATTTTCAAAATTTTCAAAATTTTCAAAAAATTTTCAAAATTTTCAAAATTTTCAAAATTTTCTAAAATTTTCAAAATTTTCAAAATTTTCAAAATTTTTAAAATTTTTTAAATTTTTCAAATTTTAAATTTTCAAAATTTTCAAAATTTTCAAAATTTTTCAAAATTTTCAAAATTTTTCAAAATTTTCAAAATTTTCAAAATTTTCAAAATTTTCAAAATTTTCAAAATTTTCAAAATTTTCAAAATTTTCAAAATTTTCAAAATTTTCAAAATTTTCAAAATTTTCAAAATTTTCAAAATTTTCAAAATTTTCAAAATTTTCAAAATTTTCAAAATTTTTAAAATTTTCAAAATTTTCAAAATTTTCAAAATTTTTCAAAATTTTCAAAATTTTCAAAATTTTCAAAATTTTCAAAATTTTCAAAATTTTCAAAATTTTCAAAATTTTCAAAATTTTCAAAATTTTCAAAATTTTCAAAATTTTTCAAAATTTTTCAAAATTTTTAAAATTTTCAAAATTTTCAAAATTTTCAAAATTTTCAAAATTTTCAAAATTTTAAAATTTTAAAAATTTTTCAAAATTTTCAAAATTTTCAAAATTTTCAAAATTTTCAAAATTTTCAAAATTTTAAATTTTCAAAATTTTCAAAATTTTTTCAAAATTTTCAAAATTTTCAAAATTTTCAAAATTTTCAAAATTTTCAAAATTTTCAAAATTTTCAAAATTTTCAAAATTTTCAAAATTTTCAAAATTTTTTAAATTTTTAAAATTTTCAAAATTTTCAAAATTTTCAAAATTTTCAAAATTTTAATTTCAAAATTTTAAAAATTTTCAAAATTTTCAAAATTTTAAAAATTTTCCAAATTTTCAAAATTTTCAAAATTTTCAAAATTTTCAAAATTTTCAAAATTTTCAAAATTTTCAAAATTTTCAAAATTTTCAAAATTTTTTAAATTTTCAAAATTTTAAATTTTTAAATTTTCAAAATTTTCAAAATTTTTAAAATTTTCAAAATTTTCAAAATTTTCAAAATTTTCAAAATTTTCAAAATTTTCAAAATTTTCAAAATTTTCAAAATTTTCAAAATTTTCAAAATTTTCAAAATTTCAAAATTTTCAAAATTTTCAAAATTTTCAAAATTTTCAAAATTTTCAAAATTTTCAAAATTTTCAAAATTTTCAAAATTTTCAAAATTTTCAAAATTTTCAAAATTTTCAAAATTTTCAAAATTTTATTTCAAAATTTTCAAAATTTTCAAAATTTTCAAAATTTTCAAAATTTTCAAAATTTTCAAAATTTTCAAAATTTTCAAAATTTTCAAAATTTTCAAAATTTTCAAAATTTTTACAAAATTTTCAAAATTTTCAAAATTTTCAAAATTTTCAAAATTTTTAAAATTTTCAAAATTTTCAAAATTTTAAAAATTTTCAAAATTTTCAAAATTTTCTAAATTTTCAAAATTTTCAAAATTTTCAAAATTTTCAAAATTTTTCAAAATTTTCAAAATTTTCAAAATTTTCAAAATTTTCAAAATTTTCAAAATTTTCAAAATTTTCAAAATTTTCAAAATTTTCAAACTTTTAAAATTTTCAAAATTTTCAAAATTTTCAAAATTTTTCAAAATTTTCAAAATTTTCAAAATTTTCAAAATTTTTAAAATTTTCAAAATTTTCAAAATTTTCAAAATTTTAAAATTTTCAAAAATTTTTAAAAATTTCAAAATTTTAAAAATTTTCAAAATTTTCAAAATTTTTTAAATTTTCAAAATTTTCAAAAATTTTTCAAAATTTTCAAAATTTTCAAATATTTCAAAAAAATTTTCAAAATTTTCAAAATTTTCAAAATTTTCAAATTTTTCAAAATTTTCAAATATTTCAAAATTTTCAAAAAAATTTTCAAAATTTTTAAATTTTTAAAATTTTCAAAATTTTTAAAATTTTCAAAATTTTCAAAATTTTTAAAATTTTCAAAATTTTAAAAATTTCAAAATTTTAAAAATTTTAAAAATTTTCAAAATTTTCAAAATTTTTTAAAATTTTTCAAATTTTTAAAAATTTTCAAAATTTTCAAAATTTTTAAAATTTTCAAAATTTTCAAAAATTTTAAAATTTTCAAAATTTTAAAAAATTTTCAAAATTTTTAAAATTTTCAAAATTTTCAAAATTTTTAAAATTTTCAAAATTTTCAAAATTTTCAAAAATTTTCAAAAATTTTCAAAATTTTAAAAATTTTAAATTTTCCAAAATTTTCAAAACTTTCAAAATTTTCAAAATTTTCAAAATTTTCAAAATTTTCAAAATTTTCAAAATCTTATTCAAAATTTTCAAAATTTTCAAAATTTTCAAAATTTTCAAAATTTTAAAAATTTTCAAAATTTTTCAAAATTTTCAAAATCTTATTCAAAATTTTCAAAATTTTCAAAATTTTCAAAATTTTCAAAATTTTCAAAAAATTTCAAAATTTTAAAAATTTTCAAAAATTTTCAAAATTTTCAAAATTTTAAAATTTTTTAAAATTTCAAAATTTTCAAAATTTTTAAAATTTTCAAAATTTTCAAAATTTTCAAAATTTTCAAAATTTTCAAAATTTTTAAAATTTTCAAAATTTTCAAAATTTTAAAAATTTTCAAAATGTAGTGTTGCTTAACATAATGAAGTTAATTTTCCACTTGCTCATAAAATGTAAAGAAAAGGAAGTGATTGCAGCACAAGCTCATTAAGAAAATAAATATTATATATTAAAATAAACTAATGTAGGATTGGGATAGTATCGCTGTAACAGCGTACCCTCCTCGATGCAACATCATTGAACCCATCGATAGTTTTTAATCGATTGTTCGCTTTGAATGGTTTTTTAAGTTTAAGTAAGAAAGAAGAGAAGAAGATCGCGCGACACAGAGAGAGAAGTTGTTGAACTAAAAAGACGTGCGCATTATTTTATTCGAAGTGTAAATTGCACAAAGAACTCGAAGTCGTTTGTTTTGCCCCAGTAACTTTATTTAAATCTTGTATTACATGTTAAATAATCATAGTGTTAAGAAAATGAAATCAACAAATAAACTTTAATTTGTATTCCCACAAATTTTGGGGGCTCGTCCGGGAAATGATTTCGAAAATTTTTTTTAACAAAGTACACGATAATGTGCTAAATGAGTAAACAGTAACCAAACAATCAAATAGAGTGAAAACTGAAGTAGCAAAAATCAGTGGTCAGTTGTGAAATTCTTAAAACTGCGTAATTTTTTAACACGAAAAAGAATTATGAGCGTGCATTTCATAATTTAACGGACACAAGAAGCAACGTGCTGGACATACATATATAAACAAGAGTGAAGAGTACGACTAGAGTGACAAAGCAGCAGACGGCTGCAAAGTGGTGCAAGAAATACAACGACGCAGAATATTTTCGGCGCCGGCTAGACGAAATTGCTGTGTGCTAAAGCTACGAGGAAACGAGCGAGTCAAGTCTTCTGTTACATAGAGGCAAATAGATGAGTGTGTAGCGAGTGCACAAGGGCAAGCTTGATATTGAAGACGCATACAGGAAGAGTTGAGCGAAACGTAACTTTTGCTTGCACAGAGGTGGGCATAAGGACGCTAAGAGGGCGTAGACGTGGAACTCAAAAAACAGAGTGCGTTGGAAACTACAAAGCAGTACAACAACAAAGGCAGATCTTCGGCGCGAGCACGTGCTGAGGCATCGAGGGATCGAGAAAGTGTTCGAGATCCAGTGTTGGTAAAAACCGACAAGCGCAATACATCTGAAGCTGGGATAAGTGTTGACTAACGGAGAGCTGCGAGAAAAGGACGGAAATTCGACAAACACGTGGCGTCGAACAGGCATAATATAATTTTTTCTTTTATTTTTGACTCCAATCATTTGTAAGGAATATATTTTTAATTCAGTTTTTGTAACACTGTAGATTACATCTGGGAGCAAAACAATGGACACGAGATCGATTTTGTCATTAACAGTACCCTTATTGAAGGCTAAACTGAGTGAGTTATGTCTAAGCACGGAAGGTAGAAAGAGCGTGTTGCAAGATCGTCTTTTTGAACATTTTAGTTTGAGTGATGCTGATGTGACCGAATTGGACGATGATGTTGCAAACGAGGTTGGTTCGACTAGTTCAATTAGTGAATACCATGAAGTGAACAATAACACCTGTTCAAGGTTTACGCTAGGCGATATAAAGGATAGCATTTCTTCTTTCGCGGGGTTAGCACAGGAAGATGTAAACCATTGGCTAAACGAGTTCGAAGACGTGGCGGTAACAGTGGGGTGGAATGACTTACAAAAATACATTTACTGTAAACAACTATTAAATGGGGCAGCCAAGCTTTATATTAGAAGTTTATCAGGTGTACAAGGCTGGTCTAAACTAAAGTCAGAATTAAAGAGTGAGTTTGGGAAAGAGTTATGTTCGGCAGAAATCCATAGAATGTTGCGAGAACGACAGAAGACACAAAATGAAACCTGCATGGAATTCCTGTATAGCCTGATGGAAATTAGTAAGCCTATAAAGTTAGAAGAAGAAAGCTTAATTTTGTATTTTGTTGAAGGCATTCCTGACAGCAAATTGAACAAAGCGGGTTTGTACAGAGCAGAAACGCTAAAAGAATTGAAGAAAGAAATCGGAACTTACGAAAAAATTAGAGCTAATGGTGTTAACAGGCAAGAACATGATGCAAATAAATCTAGAGACAAGGAGGGCACAGGGAAAAGGAAACAGGTGACCGAAATGAAATGCTTTAAGTGTGCAGAAGAGGGGCACATTGCAAGAGATTGCAAGAAAGACGTAGTTTGTTTTAAGTGCAGAAAGAGCGGTCATATTTCTACAAAATGTCCAGATAATAAAAGTGCAGTCTCAATTAAAACAGAGGCGGCTAATGTTTTAGAAGTAAAGTCACCTAGAGATTGTCTGATTTATAAAACTTTTGTTGCCTCAGATATCTCGTTCGCTGCAATGATTGATTCTGGGTACGATGTCTATTTAATGAGAGAGGATTTGTTTCAAAAATTCAAAAGAGTTGAACTGAGAAAGGAAATCAAACACCTGAAAGGAATTGGTCAAGGTGAAGTAGTGACTATTGGTAGTTTTAATTTAGAACTTTTTGCTGATAAAACAACAATTACTGTAACTTTTCATGTAGTGAAACAAAGAGAGTTAGAGTATGCTGCCATTATAGGAAATGACGTTTTAAGCCAAGTGGATATCTTATTTAGCACCAATGGGGTTGTATTTATAGAAAGAGAAACCGACGTTGATTCTATAAAGGTATTTAAAAGTATGTGTGTGAAAGAGATGTTGGAAGAGAGCTCTGTAATTGATTTAATTGATCTAAATCATTTACAGCAAAGTCAGAAAAGCGAAGTGGTAGAAATAATTGAAGAACGAGCCTTTGAAACTTATTAAGTCACAAGTTGAGATGAAGCTTATTTTAGAAGACGATGTACCTGTTTTTCAACGACCGCGTCGGGTGTCTTATGAAAACAAGTGTTTTATTGAAAAACAAGTTCAAAATTGGCTTGAAGAGGGTATAATTGTTCCGAGTTGTTCCGAGTATGCTTCTCCGGTAGTTTTAGTAACAAAAAAGGATGGGTCAAAGCGTTTCTGTTGCGATTACAGAAAATTAAATTTAAAAATAAAGCGGGACAATTTCCCGATGTCTTTGATAGATGACGTGCTTGATCGGCTTCAGGGCGCTAAAGTATTTTCCACGTTAGATTTGGCCAATGGATTTTTTCATGTACCTATCGAAAAAGAGTCAAGGAAGTGACCTTTGGTATAAGCAACTCCCCTGCAGTGTTCTGTCGTTACGTCAGTGCAGTACTTAGAGAGTTAATAAATGATAAAAAGATAGTCGTATACATGGACGATATAGTTATTCCAACAAAAGACGAGAAAAGTGGATTGCAAATATTAAAAGAAGTTTTAAAGAAAGCTTCTATTGCAGGACTTCAGATTAAATGGGAGAAAGCTCAAATTTTAAAAAGGAAAATTCAGTTTCTTGGTTATGTAATAGAGAATGAAACTATTGCACCCACCGAAGATAAAATAAAGGCAGTCGTAAATTTTTCTATTCCTCAAAATAGAAAAGCGATCGAGAGATTTTTAGGCTTGACATCCTATTTACGCCGTTTTATGAAAGGGTACGCTTTAATTGCAAAACCATTAAGTGATTTATTAAGGAAAGAAAGTAAGACGCTTAATAGTGGGAACATAGTATTAGACGAACAATGTTTGCTAAGCTTTAACCAGCTGAAAAATTTGTTAGTCACAGCGCCGGTGTTGAAAATGTATGATCCGCGCGCTGTTACAGAAGTCCATACAGATGCAAGCAAATACGGATTTGGCGGAATGCTTATGCAGAAAGACTCTGAGGATCAGTCGTTTCATCCTGTCGAGTTCATGAGCAGAAAGACCACTCCGGCTGAGGAAAAGTATAGCGCGTACGAGCTTGAAGCATTGGCGGTGGTAAACGCAATAAAGAAGTGGCGTATTTATCTGCTCGGAGTTCAATTTACAATAGTAACAGATTGTCATGCGCTCGCAATGACCCTAAGAAGAGACGATGTTCCTCCCAGAGTAGCACGTTGGGCTATGTTTTTACAAGAGTTTAAATTTTCGGTGCAGCATAGGTCAGGTAGTCAGATGCGACACGTAGATGCATTAAGTCGTTTGAACTGTTTTTTAATCGAAGACTCGACAAAGCATCGTTTAAAGGAAGCACAAGATAATGATGAGTGGATCAGAGCTGTCAAAAAGGTGTTAGAAGTTTCTGGAAGGTATGATGATTTCTTTCTAGCGAATGCTATTCTCTATAAAGATTCTGTTAAAGAATTATTAGTCGTTCCAGAACCAATGCATGAAGAAATAATAGGGATCGTACATAGAGAAGGTCACTATGGAGCTCAAAAAACGAAAGAATTAATTGAAAAATCCTATTATATAAAAAATCTTGCAGCGAAAGTAGAGAATTTTTTCAAGTGTTGTATAGAATGCTTGATAATAGATTCAAAGCGAGGCAAAAAAGAGGGATTGTTGACACCAATCGATAAAGCACAAGAACCTCTTGGTTCTTATCACATAGACCACGTAGGACCATTGACGGAAACAAAAAAGAAGTATAATCACATATTGGCTGTAGTCGATGGGTTTACGAAGTTCGTATGGCTATATCCAACTCGATCGACAGGCACTGAGGAGGTTATAATTCGACTGAGCAAGCAAGCTGCTATTTTTGGGAATCCGCGACGAATTGTTACTGATAGGGGCAGCGCTTTCACGTCTACAGGATTCAGGGATTATTGCACAGATCAGGGAATTCAGTTGCTTCATATAATGACGGGAATGCCTACCGTTATTCCCATGTTAGGAAAGTTATGTCACAGTAACCCTTCGAATTGGTACAATCACGTAGATAGAATACAGCAAATACTGAATGACACAAAGCCAAGGACAATTAAATACACACCTTTTAAAATTTTGACAGGGTTAAATATGCGCAAAAAAGACGATGATTTACGGAAACTGTTAGAGGATTTAGAAATAGATCAATTAATAGATGATCGAGACGAAACTCGAAAAAAAGCGCAGGAAAACATAGAGAGAGTCCAGCAAGAAAATAGAATGAGTTTTAATGAAAAAAAAAAAGTTGAAAACATGTATAAATTAGGAGAACTTGTGGCTATCAAAAGAACACAGTATGGGACATCTATGAAGCTTAGAGCTAAGTTTTTAGGACCTTATAAAGTCACAAAAGTAATGAAACATGGACGTTATGAAGTCGAAAAAGTAGGTAATCAAGAAGGGCCTAAAACAACAACCACTGCAGCAGAATTTATGAAAAAATGGGGTTCATTCGGGACGAATGAATTATCAGGATAGCCGAATGTAGGATTGGGATAGTATCGCTGTAACAGCGTAACCTCCTCGATGCAACATCATTGAACCCATCGATAGTTTTTAATCGATTGTTCGCTTTGAATGGTTTTTTAAGTTTAAGTAAGAAAGAAGAGAAGAAGATCGCGCGACACAGAGAGAGAAGTTGTTGAACTAAAAAGACGTGCGCATTATTTTATTCGAAGTGTAAATTGCACAAAGAACTCGAAGTCGTTTGTTTTGCCCCAGTAACTTTATTTAAATCTTGTATTACGTGTTAAATACTCATAGTGTTAAGAAAATGAAATCAACAAATAAACTTTAATTTGTATTCCCACATAATCTAGTTATCAACACAAAATTTTGAAAATTTTGAAATTTTTAAAATTTTGATAAATTTGAAGAAAACTTTAAAAATTTTCAAAATTTTCAAAATTTTAATAATTTTAAATTTTTAAAAATTTTTCATAAATTTTAAAAATCTAAAAAGTTTGAAATATTTAAAAATTTTCAAAATTATCAAAATTTTAAAATTTTAAAATTTGAAAATTTTCAAACATTCAAAAATTTTAAAATTTTTCAAAATTTTCAATATATTCAAAATTTTCAAATATCTCCAAATTCTCAAATTTTTTAAATACATCAAAAAATCAAAATTATTAAATTTTTTAATTTTTTAAAATTTTCAAAATATTAAAAAATTTCAAAATAAAAAATTTCAAAATTTTCAAAATTTTCAAAATTTAAAAACTTTTGAAAATTTTCAAATTTTTTAAAATTTCAAATTATTCAAATAATTAAAATTTTTAAAATTTTGAAAATTTTCAAAATTTCAAAATTTTCAAGATTTTCAAAATTTTAAAATTTTCAAAATTTTTCAAAATTTTCCAAATACAAAATTTTTAAAAATTTCCAAATTTTTTATATAAAATTTTGAAAACTATCAAAATTTTGAAAATTTGAAAATTTTGAAAACTTTTGAAAATTTTTGAAAATTTGAAATTTTGAAAAATTTGAAATTTTTAAAATTTTGAAAATTTTTAAATTTTGAAAATTTTAAAATTTTGAAAATTTGAAAATTTGGAAAATTTGAAAAATTTTGAAATATTTGAAAATTTTGAAAATTTTTAAAATTTTTGAAAATTTTAAAATTTTTAAAATTTTGAAAATTTTGAAAATTTTAAAATTTTTGAAACTTTTGAAAATTTTAAAAATTTTGAAAATTTAAAAAATTTTAAAAATTTTGAAAATTTTGAAAATTTTGAAAAATTTTAAATTTTAAAAATTTGAAAATTTTAAAATTTTGAAAATTTTGAAAATTTTGAAAATTTTGAAAATTTTGAAAATTTTGAAAATTTTGAAAATTTTGAAAATTTTGAAAATTTTAAAATTTATGAAAATTTTAAAATTTTGAAAATTTTGAAAATTTTGAAAATTTTAAAATTTTGAAAATTTTGAAAATTTTGAAAATTTTCAAAATTTTGAAAATTTTGAAAATTTTGAAAATTTTGAAAATTTTGAAAATTTTGAAAATTTTGAAAATTTTGAAAATTTTGAAAATTTTGAAAATTTTGAAAATTTTGAAAATTTTGAAAATTTTGAAAATTTTGAAAATTTTGAAAATTTTGAAAATTTTGAAAATTTTGAAAATTTTTGAAAATTTTGAAAATTTTGAAAATTTTGAAAATTTTGAAAATTTTGAAAATTTTTGAAAATTTTGAAAATTTTGAAATTTTGAAAATTTTGAAAATTTTGAAAATTTTGAAAATTTTGAAAATTTTGAAAATTTTGAAAATTTTGAAAAATTTGAAAAATTTTGAAAATTTTGAAAATTTTGAAAATTTTGAAAATTTTGAAAATTTTGAAAATTTTGAAAATTTTGGAAATTTTGAAAATTTTGAAAATTTTGAAAATTTTGAAAATTTTCAAAATTTTGAAAATTTTGAAAATTTTGAAAATTTTGAAAATTTTGAAAATTTTGAAAATTTTGAAAATTTTGAAAATTTTGAAAATTTTGAAAAATTTGAAAATTTTGAAAATTTTGAAAATTTTGAAAATTTGAAAAATTTTGAAAATTTTGAAAATTTTGAAAATTTTGAAAATTTTGAAAATTTTGAAAATTTTGAAAATTTTGAAAATTTTGAAAATTTTGAAAATTTTGAAAATTTGGAAAATTTTGAAAATTTTAAAATTTTGAAAATTTTGAAAATTTTGAAAATTTTCAAAATTTTGAAAATTTTGAAAATTTTGAAAATTTTGAAAATTTTGAAAATTTTGAAAATTTTTTGAAAATTTTGAAAATTTTGAAAATTTTGAAAATTTTGAAAATTTTGAAAATTTTGAAATTTTTGAAAATTTTGAAAATTTTGAAAATTTTGAAAATTTGGAAAATTTTGAAAATTTGAAAATTTTGAAAATTTTGAAAATTTTGAAAATTTTAAAATTTTGAAAATTTTCAAAATTTTGAAAATTTTGAAAATTTTGAAAATTTTGAAAATTTTGAAAATTTTGAAAATTTTGAAAATTTTGAAAATTTTGAAAATTTTAAAAATTTTGAAAATTTTCAAAATTTTAAAATTTTCAAAATTTTCAAAATTTTGAAAATTTTCAAAATTTTGAAAATTTTGAAAATTTTTGAAAATTTTGAAAATTTTAAAAATTTTGAAAATTTTTAAAATTTTCAAAATTTTGAAAATTTTCAAAATTTTAAAATTTTGAAAATTTTGAAAATTTTTAAAATTTTGAAAATTTTGAAAATTTTCAAAATTTTGAAAATTTTAAAATTTTGAAAATTTTCAAAATTTTCAAAATTTTGAAAATTTTGAAAATTTTGAAAATTTTCAAAATTTTGAAAATTTTGAAAATTTTGAAAATTTTGAAATTTTCAAAATTTTGAAAATTTTCAAAATTTTGAAAATTTTGAAAATTTTCAAAATTTTCAAAATTTTCAAAAATTTTAAAAATTTTGAAAATTTTAAAATTTTCAAAATTTTCAAAATTTTGAAAATTTTGAAAATTTTGAAAATTTTGAAAATTTTCAAAATTTTGAAAATTTTGAAAATTTTCAAAATTTTGAAAATTTTGAAAATTTTGAAAATTTTGAAAATTTTGAAAATTTTAAAATTTTGAAAATTTTTGAAAATTTTGAAAATTTTGCAAAATTTTGAAAATTTTGAAAATTTTGAAAATTTTGAAAATTTTGAAAATTTTGAAAATTTTGAAAATTTTCAAATATTTTGAAATTTTCAAAATTTTGAAAATTTTCAAAATTTTGAAAATTTTCAAAATTTTCAAAATTTTCAAAATTTTCAAAATTTTTAAATTTTTTAAAATTTTCAAAATTTTCAAAATTTTCAAAATTTTCAAAATTTTCAAAATTTTCAAAATTTTCAAAATTTTTAAAATTTTCAAAATTTTCAAAATTTTCAAAATTTTCAAAATTTTCAAAATTTTCAAAATTTTCAAAATTTTCAAAATTTTCAAAATTTTTAAAATTTTCAAAATTTTCAAAATTTTCAAAATTTTCAAAATTTTCAAAATTTTCAAAATTTTCAAAATTTTCAAAATTTTCAAAATTTTCAAAATTTTCAAAATTTTCAAAATTTTCAAAATTTTCAAAATTTTCCAAATTTTCAAAATTTTCAAAATTTTCAAAATTTTCAAAATTTTCAAAATTTTCCAAATTTTCAAAATTTTCAAAATTTTCAAAATTTTCAAAATTTTCAAAATTTTCAAAATTTTCAAAATTTTCAAAATTTTCAAAATTTTCAAAATTTTCAAAATTTTCAAAATTTTCAAAATTTTCAAAATTTTCAAAATTTTCAAAATTTTCAAAATTTTCAAAATTTTCAAAATTTTCAAAATTTTCAAAATTTTCAAAAATTTTCAAAATTTTCAAAATTTTCAAAATTTTCAAAATTTCAAAATTTTGAAAAATTTAAAATTTTCAAAATTTTCAAAATTTTCAAAATTTTCAAAATTTTCAAAATTTTAAAATTTTCAAAATTTTCAAAATTTTGAAAATTTTCAAAATTTTTAAAATTTTCAAAATTTTCAAAATTTTCAAAATTTTCAAAATTTCAAAATTTTCAAAATTTTCAAAATTTTCAAAATTTTCAAAATTTTCAAAATTTTCAAAATTTTCAAAATTTTCAAATTTTCAAAATTTTCAAAATTTTCAAAATTTTTAAAATTTTCAAAATTTTCAAAAAATTTCAAAATTTTCAAAATTTTCAAAATTTTCAAAATTTTCAAAATTTTCAAAATTTTCAAAATTTTCAAAATTTTCAAATTTTTAAAATTTTCAAAATTTTCAAAATTTTCAAAATTTTCAAAATTTTCAAAATTTTCAAAATTTTCAAAATTTTCAAAATTTTCAAAATTTTCAAAATTTTCAAATTTTCAAAATTTTCAAAATTTTCAAAATTTTCAAAATTTTCAAAATTTTCAAAATTTTCAAAATTTTCAAAATTTTCAAAATTTTCAAATTTTCAAAATTTTCAAAATTTTCAAAATTTTCAAAATTTTCAAAATTTTCAAAATTTTCAAAATTTTCAAAATTTTCAAAATTTTCAAAATTTTCAAAATTTTCAAAATTTTCAAAATTTTCAAAATTTTCAAAAATTTTCAAAATTTTCAAAATTTTCAAAATTTTCAAAATTTTCAAAATTTTCAAAATTTTCAAAATTTTCAAAATTTTCAAAATTTTCAAAATTTTCAAAATTTTCAAAATTTTCAAAATTTTCAAAATTTTCAAAATTTTCAAAATTTTCAAAATTTTCAAAATTTTCAAAATTTTCAAAATTTTCAAAATTTTCAAAATTTTCAAAATTTTCAAAATTTTCAAAATTTTCAAAAATTTTCAAATTTTTCAAAATTTTCAAAATTTTCAAAATTTTCAAAATTTTCAAAATTTTCAAAATTTCAAAATTTTCAAAATTTTCAAAATTTTCAAAATTTTCAAAATTTCAAAATTTTCAAATTTTTCAAAATTTTCAAAATTTTCAAAATTTTCAAAATTTTCAAAATTTTCAAAATTTTCAAAATTTTCAAAATTTTCAAAATTTTCAAAATTTTCAAAATTTTCAAAATTTTCAAAATTTTCAAAATTTTCAAAATTTTCAAAATTTTCAAAATTTTCAAAATTTTCAAAATTTTCAAAATTTTCAAAATTTTCAAAATTTTCAAAATTTTCAAAATTTTCAAAATTTTCAAAATTTTCAAAATTTCAAAATTTTTCAAAATTTTCAAAATTTTCAAAATTTTCAAAATTTTCAAAATTTTCAAAATTTTCAAAATTTTCAAAATTTTCAAAATTTCAAAATTTTCAAAATTTTCAAAATTTTCAAAA
>JAEIFN010000942.1:0-17837 GCA_018903675.1 Zaprionus capensis | reverse complement strand
AAAAATTTTTCAAAATAATCAAAATTTTAAAAATTTCAAATTTTTCAAAATTTTAAGATTTTCAAAATTTACAAAATTTAAAAAATTTTTCATAATTTGAAAAAATTAAAAAATTTGAAATATTTCAAATTTTTAAAATTATCAAAATTTTAAATTTTAAAATTTTAAATCATTTCAAACATTTTAATTTTTCAAAATTCATTATTTTCAAAATTTTAAAAAACTTTAAAAAAATTCAAAATTTTCAAAAATTTCAAAATTATCAATTTTTTAAAAAACTAAATTTGTAAAATTTTAAATCTTTTTAAAATTATCAAAATTTTCAAATATTTCAAAATTTTCACATTTTCAAATTTTTAAAATACATCAAAAAATCAAAATAATTAAAATTTTCAAAGTTTTTAAAATTATCAAAATTTTAAAATTTTCAAAATAAAAAAATACAAACGCTACAGTCAGGATTTTTTCTTGATTTTTTTGGCACGAACTAAGAATGCATATTGCGTCTTTTCGTTTTGTCTAATGTCTCACCCTTTTTCGAGGCCTGCGAGAGATGTTCAGTGGCTGAGTGGACTATGTCCCGGACTCTAAGGCTAAGGCCAATGATATTGAGCGTGCTCGAAGTTCGATTGCTGCCGCGATCAACATGTGAGAAATTCATTTGTATTTTATAATTTTTTTTAAATAAATTAAAAGCTCAAAAACATTAAAGAGGGGCGGCGGCGGTAGGCGATTTTTAAGTTTTAGTTACGCAATATATGTAATTAGACCTTAAAGTTTTCTTACGTCGGTACCCAACAGCAACTGCAAATCTAATTGTACATATGTATGTACATATATACAATCGTGCAATAATGTATGTTGAAGTGGGACGCCAATACATACATGTGGATATGCAGACATGTATGTATGGGCGTCCCACTCGGACATTCATAACTTTAGAAGGGCTAATGATCTCTGTTATTTTCTAGCATTCTAATTGTAAAATATTGAGAGCAAAACAAAATAAGAAACATCCAATTAGAATCTTACTGAACTTGCAATAAAAATAGTAAACTTTAGTTATGAGTAATTAATACTATTTATAATTATTATAATTTGATTGTCTTTCATATTGCATAATAAATATGAAAACAAAATAATGAAAATTTTTTTTATTTATATTTAAATGTATTTAAATAATTTAATTTGCTTGTAGCGGATATATCACAGCCCGCTTGACTGTAGCTTTTATTTTAGATTATTATAATAAAATAAATAAATAAAATAAAATAAGAAATAATTAATAAATGAATATCCGCCCCCCGCCGGGGGTTGAACTCACGCACTCTCTCACAGTCTTTTGAAATTGCCTTCCGCCACTCTAACCACTCGGCCAATGCCTCACTTGTTGACCCATCGTCAAAGCTGCATTGTGAACCAATTCTTTAATAAGGTATCTTTAAGTCTAGTATACCCCGCAGTAGTGTCAAACAGAACATTGGCAGCGAAGCAAAAGACAGGGGCATAGGCAGGAATAAGAAAACAGGGTACACAACATATGAAAACGCCAGACATTCGACGCCCATGCCTAGCGCACACACAAGTTACGGTACCTCGGTACCCAGACCGTGAGCCTAGCACCCGCACAAGTAACGGTGCCTCGGTACCCAGTGCTTGTGCACACACAAGTAACGGTGCCTCGGGACCCAGAGCAACGGTACCTCGGTACCCAGAGCTGGTGCACAGTCGAACACTTGCACTAGTAACGGTGCCTCGGTACCCAGAGCTTGTGCACACACAAGTAACGGCGCTTGGGTACCCAGAGCTCGTGCACGGACAGGCAGCGGCGCTAGCAGCAGCAGAGCTACAGGCAGCGAAACGCAAGCAGCGACACGCGATACGTGCACGTGAGCCACAAACGACCGCGTGGTGGTAGAGTCCACTACCACATGCTTAGCGAGCACACGTACGTGACGTGGACCATCTATATCGCCTTTACCCTGTACATATCCCAGTAGGGTATGACCTGCCAATAGCCTCTCTCTTGCTAAAGTCATAGTAGTCCTAGTATTTATACATTTTCTGTAAAGACCGTGGCGAGACTGAGATATGTACCCCAGCCTGAGAAAACATCCTTAGAGATGGAGCCCGAGCAGGGACTACTACGACTAGACATTTAGTTTTGAGAAATATAACATCAACGGACCAACAAGTAATCAACATCGACGACGTTGATAAACATTATACCCTGTGCGCATCCTGCAAAAACGTTTTTACGAGCAAATATTTTGTTGATCCTGCCATCTCGAGAACATTTTTTCTGTGTATGAACAAGTGAAACTTTTATAAAACCGAGTCGCGTCCACAACGTTGACAAACATTCTTATACCCTGTGCGCATCCGTCGGAAACGTTAAACGAACAAACCATCCTTGGTTTTTCATCCTGCCAAACGAGAACATTATCTTCTGTGTGCGTAAACATTTTTCGTGATCGAGATAACTTTTTCTTATCGTGGCCTAAAAGTGAACATTAATAGAACCGAGTCGCGAGTAGTCAACAACGTTGACAGACAATAATACCCTGTACACACCCTGGGTAAACATTTTTCGTGATCGAGCTATTCTCTGATTATTGGCCTCAAAGGGAACATTTTCGAGAACGGGCACGGAAATAGTGAACAGTGAATCAAGATCGGACAAGAAACATTTCAGTGACGCACGGCACACATACCTCGCGTGCATTTTTTTTGAATTTTTTTTCTCCGTTTTCAACGAATACCAACGAACTTGCCCAACACGGGAACACGCTGGATCGCTTTCCGTAGGAAGAGCGAGCTGCAACTCATCCTCAAGGAGTTCGGGCTGGACACGAGTGGTACAGTGGAGGAAATGCGGAGCCGCCTGGTAGCATTCTCCAATCAAGGGGACCTGTCGAAGGAACAGCTGCAACGGCTGATGGAGCTGGAGGCCACTTTAGGCAATGCATTTACACCGGAGCCGAAACAGCCTGGAGCATACTCACGCGACACCTCTCCGGCACCGGCGGAAGGTGACTCCGAAGTCGTCATCCCCATACCGAGTCTGGAAGTTCGACGGGCAGCGAGTCTTTCGAGGGGCGCTGCTAGCCGACACATCCCACCCGCTCCAGCGTCCAACGCGACATTTCCGGCAAATCATGGGACCAGCGAACCGGGCCACAGATGGTTAGCCCCATACGAGTTGGCCGATCGTGTACGGGGATGGGGTGTAGCCTTCAATGGCGACGCCACTGATCCGTGGGGTTTCATTGAGCAACTGGAGGAGAAGGCAGCGTTGTATGACATTGACGTCCAACAACTTCCGCAAGGTGTAGTTTTAGCAAACGTGCTGACGGGCCAAGCTGAGGATTGGTTTAGAGTCAACACCCTCTACCAAGTCACCTGGGAAAAATTCAAACAAGAATTCATGGAGTTCTTTCTTCCCCCACGTTACTTCTACAGGCTCGAGGATGAGATCAGGACCCGAACCCAACGCCAAGACGAACGTTTCCGGGACTACGCACTGGCACTACGACTGATGATGCGACGTGCCAAGTACACCCAGGAGCAGGAGCTGGACAGGATTTACGACAACATGACGCCGGAATATCAACTGTTCACCCGCCGTCACGAGTTTCAAACGCTGGCTCAGCTGAGCAAGCTCGTAACCACGTACGAGATCACGAAGGAGCTGCAACGCCAAGCGACGAGCCAAGTTGATCGATGGAGAGAGAACCCGAAGCCACCAAACCATCCAGTGACGAACAGCGCAACGGCGACGTTGATGACCCTTACAACGGCAGCAGTTACTCCAAACATAGCACCTACAGGAGCAGCCAAGGAGGATGTGCAGCGGTTGTGTTACAATTGCGCGCAACCCGGGCACACGCAGGCGGACTGTCGCAATAGCCGCGTTCTATTTTGCTTGGACTGCGGTCGACACGGTATACGCACGGTGGACTGTTGTCGGTGAGCCACGTCGGGAAATGCTGCGCGTCTTCAGCCGATGGGGAACAGCTTGGAGACGCCACCCAACAGTTTCCAGGAGTAGCACCTTTGAAGTGCGGTAATGGCCGGGTCATCAGGAGCGAGGAGGCAGCACCGACGCCCGGGACATCCCACCAAGCGGCGGAGGACGCGGTGGCCCAAGACAATGACAAGGTCGCGGGCTTACCACCGACTTGTCCCGTCGCACGGCAGAGGAATCCGTTTAGGCAGCCCAGAGCACGAGAGGACACGAGAGAAGGACCACGAGACACCGAGGGACAGTGCACGATACAAGAGGAAGGACAACGAGACAGCGAGGGACAATCCGGGACACCGGAGACGATACAGCGAGGCACCGAGCACCGGCGAAGCACAGAGGAACCAACAGGAGCACGAGGAGAAACACGCCCACGAGACACGGAGGATCCGGCCATCACGGGAGGCCCGAGTAAGCGGAGACGGCCCAAGAGCAGCCACGCCGCCTTGCGGGGCGTCGAGGCACCTGGAACAAGGATAGCCACGGACGAAGAAGAGGTGGAGGCCTTTCTACAGTCCGAGCTAGCCAAGTTCCGCCCATTGCGGAGCACACCATCACCATGCGAGATGAAATACAGCGAGACATCTAGGGACAATCCAGGACACGAGAGGAAGTACACGAGTAAGGCGCAGAGGGACAACCGAGGAAACGAGTCGAGTTTGGCCAGCAGGGAGGAGCAGAAGAAACGGGAGCAGCGACAGGCAAACAACAGGTGGAGGCCTTTCTACAGCCTGAACGGGCTAAATTCGACGGTTTGGTGGGAGTGTCACCCATTGCGAAACACCTCATCACAACGCGGGATGAGTACCCGAATAAGCAGAGGTACTACAATTTACGCCGCCGGGAGTGGAAGCCGGGAATCGAGGACTTAGACAGTCGAATGCCGACCTGAAGGCATTCCACGGCGAGGACGCGACCAGCGAAGGTGACCAGGTACCGAGCGGGGTAGGCTTCCCATAATTTCCAGGCTTTGTGACCATAATTACCCTGAAATGTATTTATTTTTAAGATATTGATCGAGTTTCACGTTTCGCATCAAAGTTTAGATATTTTTTTCACCCAAACCCCGGTGAAGTAAGGGGGGGGGGGGCGTGACGCCGCATGAAGCGCGCCACATAATATTAATTTAACTTTTATATTTAATAAGGTATCTTTAAGTCTAGTATACCCCGCAGTAGTGTCAAACAGAACATAGGCAGCGAAGCAAAAGACAGGGGCATAGGCAGGAATAAGAAAACAGGGTACACAACATATGAAAACGCCAGACATTCGACGCCCATGCCTAGCGCACACACAAGTTACGGTACCTCGGTACCCAGACCGTGAGCCTAGCACCCGCACAAGTAACGGTGCCTCGGTACCCAGTGCTTGTGCACACACAAGTAACGGTGCCTCAGGACCCAGAGCGCGAGCCTAGCACAGTCATGAGCAACGGTAACTCGGTACCCAGAGCTGGTGCACAGTCGAACACTTGCACTAGTAACGGTGCCTCGGTACCCAGAGCTTGTGCACACACAAGTAACGGTGCTTGGGTACCCAGAGCTCGTGCACGGACAGGCAGCGGCGCTAGCAGCAGCAGAGCCACAGCAGCAGAGCTACAGGCAGCGAGGCGCAGGCAGCGAAACGCAAGCAGCGAACTGCGATCTGCCTAACTAGGGCAAAGAACAGTCGATCGCGAGCAGCAAAGTGAGCCAGCAGCAAGATCTCCCTAAAATTTCAAAGTGCAAGTGAAAGTTATAAGTCCAGTGCCAGCCCAAGGACCCTTTCTAAAGAGGATGAATCCTGTCGTAGGAGAAAACTAGGTGAGCTGTGAAAAAGGATACATTGAAAGCTACAGTATGAGCAACGTAATGGTGCGAAGTAGGTAGGAAGGCAGGGACTAACTAGGACAAGAACTAGTGCTAGGAAACAACAAGCTATTGAATAAAACCATGTTATTAATATAATGAAAACAAAACCAGCCGTGATTATTTTAAATACCCAGTGATACTTTCTCTCCCCTCTAGAGCATTGTGAAAAGTGTCGTGTACGTGTGTGCCCGTGTGAGTGTGTATTCGCAGAGTCGTGCTTTCTGGTATGCCGGTGCTCCGCTGACCAGTAGGCGACTCTGAGCGTACACACGCACCGTCCGTGTCGTGAGTGAACGTTAGTGACGAGTGGGTGCGTGAGCGTGTGCTTTAACAAGTTGCGGCGTGGTGGAATACACCATCGAGCGACTTGTGGGAGTACAGGCGAAGATACCTGCGGTCACGGGCGTTCTGCATGACCAACGATCGACCGTGAGAGGTGTCTGAGTGAGCGATAGCTGGCAAGCGGGGTGCGTGAACGTGCACTCTAACTAGTTGTGGATGGTAGAATATACCAACGAGCGACTTGTGGGAGTGCAAGCGAGAGCACCCGCGGCCACGTGCGTTCCTCACGATAAGCCGCCGGCCAGGCACACGTGACACGCGACACGTGCACGTGAGCCCCAAACGCCCGCGTGGTGGTAGAGTCCACTACCACATGCTTAGCGAGCACACGTACGTGACGTGGACCATCTATATCGCCTATACCCTGTACATATACCAGTAGGGTATGACCTGCCAATAGCCTCTCTCTTGCTAAAGTCATAGTATTTATAAATTTTCTGTAAAGAACCTGGCGAGACTGAGAAAACATCCTTACACAATGCAAATAAAAAGTTTAAAATGCTGTGTGTCTGACGCTAGATTCGAACTTCAGTATGCTTGCGTAAAATAGGTCTGCTTAAGTAAATATGTTCAAAGTGAGTTTAATTCGTATCATATCTCACTTATTTAGAGTCCGATTGTGTCCAAATTTCAAAAATCCTTTGAGACACTGCAATATATACGTATGTTGTCACAAAATTTGATGACTCTAGCTCTTATAGTTTCTGAGATCCAGTTGTTCATACAGACAGACAGACGGTCACACGGACAGACAGACATGGCTCAATCGACTCGGCTACTGATACTGATTCAGAATATATATGGTTTATGGGGTGCCTTCTTCTGCCTGTTACACACATTTCCGTTCCGACAAACACAATAGACCATGCATTTTTTAAAATCCATGGCCTAATAACTTCAAAATTTTTAAAATAAAAAAAATTTCAAAAATTTTAACTTTTTTAATATTTTAAAAATCCTAATATGTAATTAAAATATTTTTATTAATTTCAGATATAATTTTAATATAATTTTTAATTTTAATATAATTAATTTATAAAAAATCTTAAATTTTTGAAAAATTTGAAATTTTTATTTATTTTTAAAATATTGACAATTTTAAAATTTTAATAATTTTGAAAAATTTAAAAATTTTGAAAATTTTATATATTTAAAAAAATTAAAAATTTGAAAATTTTATATATTTTTTTTTTTTCCAAGCTTTTTTCTTATTTATTGAATCTTCCCTTTTACTTAAGAGACTAACAATAAGTTTTCAAATCTTATTCTAAGCTAGCTAATTATCATTTTATGAGATGATTTGTGCTATGTGGCCTAACAAATTTAACGCTGGGCTGGTTGATCGTTGCGGTGCAGTCGACTTTGGCTGCATACTCGAAGAAGTTTTCTTGCAAGGGGATTTGGATGTGAGTCTAGTTTTTCCTTGTATTTTACTTTTCTCTCTGTTATTGTCTCAATGACAAGTTTTATTTGTAGGTCTTTGTGTATATTCTCGTTCCGGAGATACCATGGAGCTCCAGTTATGATTCTCAGAATCCTAGACTGTGCTCGCTGTACGATGTCGATGTTGCTTCTCTATGCATTGCCCCATAGCTCGGACCCATAGGTCCATATGGGTTTAAGAACGGAGTTATACAAAAGGACTTTGTACTCCAGGCTTAGGGGAGACCGAACGTTTATAAGCCAGTGTAGATCCTTTGCTTTTAGTCTCAGGTTAGTCTCGTCTTGGCCTCTATGTGTTTCCGCCAGGTGAGCCGCTTGTCCAGATGAATACCTAAGTATGTTACGTCATCGGCTTGTGGGATGCGCGTGTGGTTCATAACCAAGGGCGGGCAGATCTGTTTGTTAAGGGTAAACGTAACCTGTTTGCATTTTTGTTCGTTTACTCGTATGCGCCAATCTGCAAGCCAATTCTCTACACATGTTAAATAGCGTGCTAGTTGCATCGTAGCTTTTACTGGGCATCTGGATCGACTCAGTATAGCAGTGTCATCAGCGAATGTGGATATTGTTAGCTGGTAGTCTGTTGGGATGTCCGCCGAGTATAGGGTGTATAGAATTGGACTTAATACACTTCCTTGGGGCACTCCAGCTTCTATAGTACAATCGCTTGAAGTGCTTGAACTACATCTAACCGCGAACACTCTTTGTTATAAGTAAGACTTTAGAAGATTATGTAAGTTTTGAGGCAGCAGTTTGATTATTTTAAACATAAGTCTATCCAACCATACTCTATCGAATGCTTGTGCAACGTCTAAGAATAAAGCTGTACAATATTCACGGTGCTCAAAAGCAGTGCGAATTTCTGTTGTGATGCGGTTAACCTGCTCAATAGCTCCATGTTTTGCCCGAAAACCAAATTGGTGCGATGGGAGTGTGTCGTGTGTTTTAAGGTGGGGACTGATTCATAGCAGCAGTACTTTTTCAAATAACTTGGAGAGACAAGTAAGTAGGCTTATTGGCCTGTATGATGATGGCTGTGTTTTGTCTTTCACAGGCTTAGGGATCATAACTATAACTGATTTTTTCCACTTTTGAGGAAAGTATCCAATTTTGGTAATAGCGTTGAAGAGTAGGCAGATTTGTAGAACTGCACACATTGGAAGCTCGATGATCATTTTCGGGGTTATTAAATCGAAGCCAGGCGATTTTCCAGTCTTCAGTTGGTCTCTAATGACTTTCATTATTTCGCTTGGCCGGAATTCTATGGGATCTTGTGGTGCTAAGTCAGATGCAGTTAAGGGTGGGAGAGTAAATGAGTTAGTGGCTGGATTTGGTTGGAATACGTTTTTGAGATGATCAGCGAAGACTCTTGCTCTGTCCATGTCACTACGAGACCAGTTTCCGGTAGAGTTACGGAGGGGTACGACAGTTTCTGCTGGTGCCTACAGATTCCTGTGGCCTTTTCACAATGAGTTTTTTGTGCTGGTGGGCGTGAGATTCTCGATGTAACGCAGTTGTGCGTCCGCTTCTTTTTTCTTAAGCGCTTTAGTAAGTCTGCGAGAAGCTGCTTTTAGTCTACTCTTTGCGCCAGGTGATCTGTGCTCCTCCCTTCGAAGTCGTCGTTTTTCAAGCACAAGGAGTTCAGTATCTCGACTTGTCATGTTGAACTTTTTACTGCATCCGTGGGTATCTTGTGGGGTTGACGCTTTTGCTGCTGCAACTAGTGTTGATTCTAGGCTACCAGCAAACTGATCGATGTCTTGCTCGGTTTCCAATGAGCTAGAGAAGTCGGTATGTGAACAAACATATTTTTTGTACCTCTCCCAGTTGGTCCTGTTGCTTGTGATTCTATACGGCCGCTCGATGTGTTGCAGTTGGTACAAAAGATTAAAGAGCACCGGGCAGTGATCAGATGAAAGTTCTGAAAGTGCCTCAGCTGTAATCATTGATTGGGATATCCTTTTGGTGATGGCAAAGTCAATCAAGTCTGGAAGCTTTTTAGGATCTGCTGGCCAGTATGTAGGCGTACCCGGAGAAACATAATTAAGCTTGTTTTGCGGTTTAATAATTGCGTTGTATAGCTGTTTTCCTTTAGGGGTCGCTATCCGAGATCCCCAGTACATGTGCTTGGCATTCCAATCACCAGCTGCAACAAACCTTTCACCGAGCGAGTCGAAGAGTGTTGTGAATTTGTCCTCAGATATTGTGAAGCGGGGTGGGCAATAGACAGCAGCCAGAGTGAGAGCACCGTTATAGCATTGGAGGCTTATAGAGGTAGATTGTAGGCAGTCTTCTTGCCAATTGCTAACAAAGTGGTGTTTGATTCGCGATCGTATTAGTATGCCAGTGCCTCCATGGGCCTTGCCATCCGGGTGATTCGTAAAGTAAAATTTGTATCCTGGTATTTGAAAATTGTACTTTTCAGTAAGGTGAGTCTCTGAGAGTAGCATAACATCAATGTTTCTGTCGGCTAAGAACTGAGCAAGTTCTAGCTTGTGCCGCGAAACGCCATTAGCGTTCCAGGTTGCTATTATTAGGGGAGTCATTATACTGTTTTAGAAGAAACGAGCATTTGAATAAGGATGTTTTGGTTCCTCATAAGCTCTTGCATAGTTGTTTGCATGAAGTCTTTCATGCTTTGCTGCATCGAAAGCACAATCGCTTCAACGCCAATTGGCTGCTGTTGCATGTTATCGTGAGTGTTTGTTTGATGAATGGGGGTGTCCGCTGTTGGTGTTTGGATCCCTGATGTTAGTGCACTTGCAAAGGAAATATTTGGCGCTGTTCGGTAGCTGGTAGACAAAGGGATGTTAGTTGTACTCGGTTCCATTGCTTTGTGAATTGTTGGTGTGATACGATCACGAACTGAAGCCACTCGTTTGTTTAGGCGACTCTTAAGTTCCTTGTAAACAATGCATCCTCGCCAGTTGGCTGTGTGTTTTTCGCCACAGTTGCTGCATAATTTAATTGAGCTGTCGTCCTTGTTCTTAGGACAGTTTGCGGTACTGTGAGCATCGCTGCAAACGACGCAGATAGATTTTAGGGTGCAGTACGCTTTGGTGTGGCCATATTCTTGGCAGTTAGTGCACTGCACAGGCTGCTTGCGCTTGTGTGGCTCTTCGACGGTTATTCTCCGGTGCAGTAGAAACTGTATTTTATGTACTTCATTTTTGCTGATTTTTTGACTCGACGGCTCCAGTTCGACTTTGAAGAGTGGCTGCGGCTCTTTCTTCCTGTTAAGAATGTTGATCACCGTTTTTGCTTTAAAGTTTTTCTCCTTTAGTGCCTCGATAATTTCGGAAGGGGTCACTGACAACCTGCAATCCTTTGGCACTTTTAAGCTGGTAGGTATAGTAACTCTTTCCAGCTTCATCCAGGTACTTGGTCACTGATCGATGGCTAGACTCATCCGGAGTCTGCACTTTCGTTTCATGTATGTTTCCCTTGGTAAGAGGTATAACGTGGAACTTGTTTTCTCCGATGATCGTAGCTAGTTTGTTAACCAGTGCACTTGAGGTTTTCTCACGTATAAATATTGATGGCGGCTTAATCTTCTTCTGCTCCTGTTCTTTGATTGGATGCACTTCGCAGTCATCCAATAGTGCAAACCTATTTGAAGTTGAGTTGTCAACTTTGGCGCGATTTATTTTCGGTTGATTGCCAGCCTGTTTGTGTTGTGGGCTTAGCTTTCGCTTTATTTGAATGTAGCGATCCAACCCTGTTTGAAACAGTTTTGTGTTTTGTTTTGGTTCTTGTCCGCTTTTGTTTTCTAGAGTCGGAGAGAGTGCACTTGCTTTGGTTGTTGTTGATTCAGCAGAAATGTACACGGCTCTCGGTGCTGAGCATAGTGTTGATGTTGTTGTTGTTGTTGCTATAGGTGCAGTTGCAGTAGATATCGAAGTTACTGTGCTGGTAGCTACAGAGCTTGACACCGTTTGCAATGAAGAGAGCGCGAGAGAGACGCTCTCAATGCGTTCGGGTTCACAACGTGCAGTCATAAGCATTGGTGAGCAAGACCGCGATCGTTTGCTTTCTGCAGGTGCTAGGTCATTGATCCGATGGATTGTTTGGCACTCGCGTGCGTCAGACACGACGGTGAAGTATGCATTGTTTCGTTGGAGAGAGAGCCGGCGCTCGTCTTGCTCTTTTTGCCGCAGAGCGCGCAAATCGCGTTGGCTCATTTTAGAACTGAAAATTTGTTTGTTGTCTATTTAAATTAGCTTTTGTTTTAATTTTATGTTTCCACACACAACAAAATATTATAGATTAGCAATTTAACATTGCTAATAGCGTCTTTTCGCTGATATTTTGTTTTATTTATTCACTTCACTTAATTAAATTGATTTTGTACAGAGCTCGATGAAAATACGTCTTACTCCGACGCGAGTCGACATAATAATATATTTAAAAAAAATAAAAATTTGAAAATTTTGAAATATTTAAAAATTTTAAATTTTTCAAAAATTTTAGATTAACCTGACTGTTTGCGCTGAAACTCGCCGCCTGAAAGTAGGCAGCATATCGGCGTAAACAGTGCAAGAGTTACCGAGGGCTCTCGCGCTCTTTTATTCTACTTAGATATGTTAAGTTAGGCTTAAGTAAAACTACATATATTATGTACAAACAGTTGAAAATTAAAAGTGAAGTGAACACCACGCGCCCCGCATTGTTTCTATATATTCGAATTGTTTTCGCGTCGGTTTAAATTCCATAGAGATTTTCACCCCCACCTACGATCCCCCCAAGAAGGAAGATAACTTCATTGCCGCCACCACAAATATTGGTCCTTCGAGCCGGATCTTTTATACTATTGGACACTACACGTCGCTGGATTTTCATCCCTTCGCTCCGCTCGAACCACGATCATCGGCATCTCGTCAGGATCCCCCACAGATAAGTACTACATTTTTTACTTATCTTATGCGGCAGAGGACTATGTGTAATTGTTCCTTTGTGAAAAGAAAGATCTTTTCTAATCTCTCCTAACCTCGCAATTTGCGTCACCGGCATCTCTGTATGTATATACATATGTTGCTGCATTAGTAACCACATACTTACTTACAGACGACTGCCACTTTCGAAGTTTTCCATACATATGTATGTACGGAAACACGAATTACAAATTACACACAGTTTATCCATCCGATTCTATTTCCAAACCTCTGCCACATATGTATGTATGTACCTTCTCCTACCTTTTTCTAACGAACAAAGGTACATACACTCTCCATACTAACTTAAAATTGTATGGTACTATATGTTACGTTGCCCATTAAAATACATTGCCAAGGTCCAAACCTCAAGCGGCAATTGTACCTCCAAAATTTAACTCCAAATAAAAGATAACACTGCATTCCTTTCACATTTATTTATTTATTAATGCAAACACATAAACACATCCATATATAATACACTTTGCCGGCAGCAATATTTCGGCTGCACTGGCACTACACACATACATATATTCTTATAATTAAATATTTAACTAAAACACATAAACACATTATATTATATCGTTTTATTAAATTATTACATCGTTTTATTAAACACTTAAATTGAACACTCAAATATCTCCCTTCCGCTTTTTTGCTCTTTATTCAATGCTTTATAAAAAGTGATACAGTGATCGGATTTAGTTCAAATATGCGCCGTTTTGTTCGATAATCTGTTTCCATCTAGACGGCAACTTCATAATACCTCCCTCGTAGAAGCCCCCCTCCTTATTTGCGAAGAACTCGGACAGCCACTTTTCACATGCCTCTTTTGAGTTCAACTTTACACCACCAAGGGCATTCGCCATGGACAGGAACAGGTGGTAATCACTTGGCGCTATGTCCGGGCTATATGGTGGATGCGATAAAACCTCCCATCCGAGCTCCCGTAGCTTCTGACGAGTCATCAACGAAGTGTGTGGTCTGGCGTTGTCCTGGTGGAACACTACACCGTTCCTGTTGGCCAATTCTGGACGCTTCTGGTCGATCGCCTGCTTCAAGCGGTCCAGTTGTTCGCAGTAGATGGTAGAATTAAGCGTCTGGCCATATGGGAGCAGCTCATAGTGGATGATTCCCTTCCAATCCCACCAAACACACAGCAAAAACCTTCCTGGCGGTCAATCCCGGCTTGGCCACTGTTTGGGACGATTCACCGGCCTTCGACCACGACCGTTTTCGCTTGATATTGTCGTATGTGATCCATTTTTCGTCGCCAGTCACCATCCGCTTCAAGAATGGGTCGAGTTCGTTCCGTTTCAGCAGCATATCGCAGGCGTTGATTCGGTCCAGAAGGTTTTTTTGCGTCAAATCATGCGGCACCCAAACATCAAGCTTTTTTTGTATCCAGCCTTCTGCAGATGGTTTAAAATGGTTTGGTGACTAACTCCCATCTCCTGGGCGATGTCACGAGATGCCACATGCCGGTTTAACTCGATGTATTCCATGATTTGATCGGTATTTGTCGTCACAGGTCTTCCGCCGGCTGGCTTATCCATGGTGTCGTTTTCACCGGCTCTGAATCGTCGAAACCATTCCTCCGCGGTTCGAAGTGATAGAGTACCATCCCCCAAAACACCATTAATCTCACGGAACGTTTCTCTAGCGGATTTGCCTTTAACGAAGGAAAACTTTAAAATAGCGCGAATTTCGGCGTTAGTGAACTCCATGTTTACACGTCTATAACTGTTGAACGAAATATCCAAACTAACCATGCGTAGCGTCGTTTTGTAGGTTATGTCAAGACCTTTCAAATTATGTATAGTGTTGCCAGATACGAGCTCTGTAGCGCTTTGTATATAGCCGCGAAATTCAAAAGACAAAAAGGCGGAAGGGAGATATTTGACAACCTTTTATAATAAAAAGAAATATTTTATTATTTCTTTGTTTACCTTTCGCTTAGTGATCGCAGTTTGCCTTAGTGATCGCAGTTCGATCACAATCGACCGACCACCACTTTTTCCTATTCACTCAGTGTTATCGTTCCAGGGCTGCACTAGCTGAAATTTTAAAAATATTACTTGGTGGGCAACCGTGACTATTATAGTCACTAATATTTTATATATCGTCTTATTGTGCACTGTGTTTTGGTATTAAAACGCGCTGCAACATTGCAAAAAATTATCGAATATATTTTACTCCGTCTGAGAAAATATCCTTCTAATAAATAATTATTTATTTATTTTTTTCATTATATAATTTATTATTTGAAAATAAATTATATTACATCTTTTTCTCAGAATTTCATGCTGAGTATAATAATTGTTTGGATAATTATTATCACTCAATAAAATATATCGATATTTATTGTAAGGAAGCTTTTCATGACTGGGGTACACTCAGTCTCGCCCAGGGCCACTTTACAGAACATTTATAAAGTGCCGAGACCTGAGACGGAGAATGTGTACCTCTTTAGGGCGGAAAAGTGATTTCCTAGAATCTAGGGGAAAGTAAATCGGACCATACCTCGGTGTATACCGAGTCCTTTTGTCTTAATACCCTACTGCAGCGGCTGGGCCGGCTGGCTGGTTGTTGGCGCCAAATGCGGGGAATAATACAATGTTGCAGCTGGCACCTCGCATCTACTTTCGCTGCTCAGTTGACCTTGGAGCCTGGTTATGCACCTAGGCGTCCAAGTTCACTGACTTGCGTCTGCTCTAAAAGTTCCAATCAGTATTATGTGGTTAATCCCTGCTTTCATACCTAGCGGAATTTTGGCACAGTCGTAGATGTCGGTGCACCAGCCTCATATATGTAATACCCACGCACTCTTGCCTCAGTGATTATATTTATATTTAGATATATATTTGTATTTCTTCTTCTTTTCTTTTATTTTTTTCTTTAAACAATTTCCCTACCTACACCGTAGCCTGCTCTGTTCTTTGGTTTTCTGTTCTTTTCTATCACTGAGTTTCCCTGCCTATTGATCGTGTCGGGTTGTCCTGGTCCAGCGACGGTTCCTCTGCGGCTGCGTTTTGTTGTTTTTGTTCTTCTGCGTGGCTCTGCGTTTCCTTGGCGGCTTCTCACTGGCGGTCCTTTGTTGTTGTTTTCCCGCGTTGACACGTACCAGGAGTCTTTGAACTTCACTTGTCGAGTTGTCACGCACGTTCGCTCGGTTCACTCTTCTTATCGGAACTGTCCTTCCTCCATCTAATGCCAATTTCACCTCCTCTGCAGTCAACGTCGCTCGGCTTAGATTTACCCCGGTTTTGTTGATTGTGCGAACTTTTCTCTCACGGTGTATTTAGTTCTTACGTGTATGTGTGTGCGTGTTAAGCTCTGCTCTTGCTGCGCTATCGTGTCGTTCGCCGCTCAGTTGCAGTGTGCCGCCGCTCAGCTGTACTCGCTTGTGTGCGAATTTTTCTCTCCGGGTATATGTTCTTTCGTTTGCGCTTCCGCTCTGGCTGCGCTCTTCGCTCTTCGTCGCTTGCGCTCGCTCTGTATGTGGGTGCGTTCTCTTCTGTGTAAGCTGCGTTCACGATTGCTCTGTGGCTGCTGCGTTGAGAGCGCCGTTCTTGAGTGTGCTTATGTGCGTGTGCTCTCTTCAGCAGTTGAGTGTTTTTAGGCCATGGATTTTAAAAAAATTCATGGTCTATTGTGTTTGTCGGAACGGAAATGTGCGTAACAGGCAGAAGGAGGCATCTCCGACCCCATAAACTATATATATTCTGAATCAGTATCAGTAGCCGAGTCGATTGAGCCATGTCTGTCTGTCCGTCTGTCTGTCTATATGAACACCTGGATCTCAGAAACTATAAAAGCTAGAGTCATCAAATTTTGTGACAACATACGTATATATTGCAGTGTCTCAAAGTTTTTTTAAAATTTGGACACGCCCCTTCCCGCCTCTGTAAATCAGTAATAACTATTTAAAAATCACAATATTAACTCAACAACCAAAGTTGTATATCTTACATGACAAATACCTTGCCACGGGCATAATGTGAAAATTTCATTAAGATCGGACTATAAATAAGTGAGGTATATTACGAATTAAACTCACTTTGAACATATATACTTAAGCATACCTAATTTACGCAAGCATACCGAAGTTCGAATCTAGCGTCAGACACACAGTATTTTATTAAACTTTTTATTTGCATTGTATGGTAACAGAATTGGTTCACAATGCAGCTTTTCCGATGGGCCAATAGCCGAGTGGTTAGAGTGGCGGACGGCTGGGAGAGAGTTCGTGTGTTCAACTACCGGTTGAGGCGGGTGCGGATTTTCATTTTTTAATTATTTCTTATTTTATTTTGTTTATTTATTTTATTCTAAAAACCAAAAGAAAAGTTACAGTCAATCAAATTAAATTATTTAATTAAATTTCAATAAAAATAAAAAAAATGTTCATTACTTTGTTTTCATATGAAAGACAATCAAATTATAATAGCTATAAATAATGTTAATTATTTATAATTAAAGTTAAGTATTTTTATATTATTTAGCACGCATCAAGAAAACGCGAACTAATGCGTTCTTCAATGCCGTTACTCATTCCGTATTTTGTCTGTTATGACTTTGCAAGTTCAGTAAGATTCCAATTGGATGTTTCCTATTTTGTGTTGCTCTCAATATTTTACAATTAGAATGCTAGAAAATACCAGAGATAGATCATAAGCCTTTGTAAAGTTATGAATGTGCGAGTGGGACGCCCATACATACATGTCTGCATATCCACATGTATGTATTGGCGTCCCACTTCAACATACATTATTGCACGATTGTATATATGTACATACATATGTACAATTAGATTTGCAGTTGCTGTTGTGTACCGACGTAAGAAAACTAAGGTCTAATTACATACATTGCGTAACTAAAACTTAAAAATCGCCTACCGCCGTCGCCCCACTTTAATGTTTTTGATCTTTATAATTTATTTTAAAAAAATTATGAAATACAAAAGAATTTCATATGTTGATCGCGGCAGCAATCGAACCTCGAATACGCTCAATATCATTGGTCTTAGAGTCCGGGACATAGTGCACTCAGCCACTGAACATCTATCGCAGTTGCCGAAAATGGTGAGACATTAGACAAAACGACAAGACGCAATATGCATTCTTAGTTTGTGCAAAAAAAAATCAAGAAGAAGCACATGTAATGAAATTTGGTACGCGCTAAAAATGCATACCTACACCTATTGCCTACGGTATACTATGATAATTATCATGGATTATAATCCAT
>JAEIFN010000095.1:0-65874 GCA_018903675.1 Zaprionus capensis | reverse complement strand
GCCAGCTAGCTCAGCAGCACTTGGGGAGGGGTTTTTCCTCCAGCCCTGCAGTTCGCACCAAAATATCGATGATCATCGGTATTTACACAAAAGACGCATCACTGACAAAAGGTAAACAAACGAAAATGAACATAAAATACATATTTTAAGACATTTTAATTTATTTACAGGCACAAACTACTCTACAAGGGACAAACAAGATGACAACAACAGCCATTGGTGACAGCCAAGTCACCGCGCACCCACCCAACCATGTGATGCTCCTGCCCAGGAGTTTCGGAGCATCACCCAAGTCGGCGAGCCCGTTCCTGGCCAACTAAAGCCGCCCCATCTCCCCTAGAAAAGGTACTTAGCACTTCATTTCTTTATATTCTTTCACATTTATTTACTATTTTCCTAATCCTATCATCTTCCTACCCACGTGGACCTAATATGCAAAAAACAAGACTAACGCAAATGCTTAAAACTAACAACAATTTAAATCTAGAGAACTATAACTAATGGGACATATTTGTGTTTGTTTTTAGGTCATGGACGTGTTGGAGTTGCCGCAGCCACCAGGCAGGAAATGATATATGCCTGCAGGCAAAGTCGGACGCTACAGTAGCTCAGATGGTGTGCTGCTACAGATGTGGCTGCTGCTACAGTAGATCTGGCCTGCTGGCCAAAATGCCGGACTACTGCAGCTGCTCGAACTGCAGATGTGGTCTGTGGCGGACGCTGGTACTGCACTGGTTGCGCACAGGAGCCGGATTTGCTGCGTCGCGCTGCAGATTTGCCGTCGGCGAATGTGCGTACTGCACTGGCGGGACAACTTATTTAAAAGGGGCCCTGGCGGATCCCTACAAGGACCGGACTCACCAGGGCAAACGTGTGTATCAGGAACTTCCTCGGCGGTGCTGCACACACAAAATTAAATTTATTTGGAATTAAAAAAATAAAATTTAAACAAAAGAAAATGGACACATCACGCACTTTTTCTTTTTGTTTGCAGTATTTGACTGCGCCAACGGCTCGCTCAACTTCTACTGAGGAGTCGGCCGCCCTTGAAAAGTATGTTGGCGGTCATATGCCTGGGCCTTCGGCATCTAACCGACAGTTCAAACGGCGCTTGCTCAAAACGGGAACATTGGGTCGCCGACCGATCTGGCTGTTAACGTAGGAGGTTCCTACGCTGAGCACCAGATGGTGTTGGTCCGACGTCCCGCTTAAGTTCGCACTGCTTGATCTGCCAGTAGATTTGCTATACCAGGGCAGCTGTGTTCATCGATACGTGCCTATCGACACTCGGTATGAACACAGCTGATCCGCAGAATGCAACAGCACCCACTATTTCAAGCGGCGCGATCAATCCCGCAGAGCGACAAAATAAATGGGGCATTCTGCATATGCTGGGCCGGCACAAATCTTGCCAAGCAGTCCAACAGGCGCTCAACGCGGGGCCCCACTTTCTCAACCTGGATTAACCGAGAGTTGGCTGTGTCGGTACATACGGTAAGTGTCTCCTTGTTGTTTCTTGTTCTATTGTCTTATTGTTGGTGTTTCTTGCGTTCGCTGTCCTACACCAGATGTAGGGAATAAGGAGGCGGCTTGACTTCGCGACTTGATGATGGTAAGTGTTTCATATCCAGAATTTTTTTGACGACCACTAATCATTCTTTCATCTTCATCTTTCAGCTTTGTCATATCGCTCGTCCCATAGTCGCCTTTTGCGTTGCCCGTAGACGCCTTCATTGCTGCCCAACTTCTGGCCATAATGTTCTTGGCGTTCTTGGTCCACTCCCGCCATTTCCTACTCCGAGTCGATAAAGATTTCCCCGTGTCCAGATGGCTGCGACTAGATTTGTCACGAGTCCAGTATTTGGCCACACCATTCTCATTCGGTGGCGGATAACCACCCAGAAGGACGTCTCCACTCACCCCAGGGAAACTCCATTTTTCGGATTGGCCGTCATTGCTGATCTCGCCTATCATGGAATGCATTTTGTCGGCACTCTTTACCGATTGCATCCACGATTTTGTCACTGGCGTAGAGGCATCTACGGGACGCATCCAGATGTTGTTTTCGGTCGCAGTACGGTGTTCGAAGCACCTGTTCCACTGTTTGAAAGCGTGGTGAGTTTTCCCTTCTTTGTGAACATTCTCGGATTCAGCATTCGTTTTTCAGGGTTCTGCGCTGCCTCCAGACTTGATGGGCCGTTCTGGATGTGTGCTAACACTGAACCGAAGGTGATGCTCAAAGACTCGTCTACGCAGTTGCGGTCAATCAGTGGCCCCTGGCAATAATCCGGCTTCTCCATATCGGTACGTTGGTCCTGACGGGCATTAGCTGCATAATCTTCGCTTCCTTCTTTATGCGGACTAAGTGCTTGAACGGCAGGCCTTATAACGTCGTTGATGTGCTCCATCATCTCAAGGAAGTTTCGACGAAGTTCTTGCTTAAATTCACTGAGCTCGACGTACAACGATTTGCGGTATGTTTCTGCCGCCTGAGCCACTGCCAAGTTGATGGCTGATCTGGTCACAGAGTCCAAATAGGGCATTTCGTTTCGTGGTGCAGGAAACTCATACGGTTCAATCTGTTGTGTGTTCCTCGTTGGCTCTGGAAAGGATTTGTTCAGGAACTGGCTGACATATCTTGATCGGGTCCACGCTCCAACTTCCGCCGACTGCAGAGAACTGTTTGCACCCTCTCCATAAATGGAAAACTCTGCATCATGCGACCCTGGCACTGGCCCTCTGGACCACAGGTAATGACCACCAGCATACCCTTCCTCAGTCATTTTACTAATTTCTTATCTATTTTTTCTCAAAGGTCTGCCTAACAACTTCCATGCGTGCATAATATATCGTGTGTGTTTCTAAATAATTGTGTGTGTGCACGCGCTTATTTACAAATGTGACTATAATATAAATTTAATAAATAATAGTACATACAAAATTAAATATAGATATAAATATATGTGAATGTTACTATTTATAAGTTTAAATTAAGAATATCGAAATAAATAAATGTAAATGTTAAATGTATTCTTTTAAATTAAAGACATACAAAAGAAATAAATGTATGTATATATATAATAAAATAAATTGTATGCAAAAAATATAAATAAATAAATAAATAATGTCAAAACTGACTTCTTTTACGATCAATATAATGTAAGGGAGATGAAACGACTAGTGCCGGTGGACTCGCAATCCGACTCTGCGCTTATGGTCATTGTTGTGTAAACAAACAAAACACACTGCCGTTTATCAACTGGTCAAACTGTCACGCAAGTTGACAGTTGCCAGTTAAGGACGCGGCTGGTGTTCGATCTGCCCTGCTTTCACTGGGAATGCATCCCTTCAGCCCGTGAGGCGGTGCAGCGCGTATAGCTCTAAGCATTTACGGGTCACCAGACCCTCATTCAGCCACATTGGCCGAACTGAAGGAACTGGACGCCCAGCGAAGGCAGGCGATCTACTACGTTAAACAAAAAAACGAGAAAAAGGGTCACATTTGCATGCAACACATTCGGATATCGGACATGGCCCAGGACAAGTCCGCGGCACAGTGTTTTCACCACCACTGGTAGAACACGACTCGCGGCCTGCCTGGCAACATGCCTCAACATCCAAATACCTCTTACTTACTGATGTTTCTCAGTCCACAACTCCCTGCGCAAACGTGAATATGAACATTCAACGTGCCGCAGTTTGTTAAAATCTGAGTCACATTAGCAAAGCTACAGCGAGGCGTCTAAATACCGCTGACTATCGATTTTAGCAAAGATTTCGGCGCAGGATTAACTGGCCTACATCTTTGCTCCTTTTTGAAATTGGGCGCCATTATGTTACGGACTGCTTTTTGTCGGTAGGGCCGCGCCAGCTAGCTCAGCAGCACTTGGGGAGGGGTTTTTCCTCCAGCCCTGCAGTTCGCACCAAAATATCGATGATCATCGGTATTTACACAAAAGACGCATCACTGACAAAAGGTAAACAAACGAAAATGAACATAAAATACATATTTTAAGACATTTTAATTTATTTACAGGCACAAACTACTCTACAAGGGACAAACAAGATGACAACAACAGCCATTGGTGACAGCCAAGTCACCGCGCACCCACCCAACCATGTGATGCTCCTGCCCAGGAGTTTCGGAGCATCACCCAAGTCGGCGAGCCCGTTCCTGGCCAACTAAAGCCGCCCCATCTCCCCTAGAAAAGGTACTTAGCACTTCATTTCTTTATATTCTTTCACATTTATTTACTATTTTCCTAATCCTATCATCTTCCTACCCACGTGGACCTAATATGCAAAAAACAAGACTAACGCAAAATCTTAAAACTAACAACAATTTAAATCTAGAGAACTATAACTAATGGGACATATTTGTGTTTGTTTTTAGGTCATGGACGTGTTGGAGTTGCCGCAGCCACCAGGCAGGAAATGATATATGCCTGCAGGCAAAGTCGGACGCTACAGTAGCTCAGATGGTGTGCTGCTACAGATGTGGCTGCTGCTACAGTAGATCTGGCCTGCTGGCCAAAATGCCGGACTACTGCAGCTGCTCGAACTGCAGATGTGGTCTGTGGCGGACGCTGGTACTGCACTGGTTGCGCACAGGAGCCGGATTTGCTGCGTCGCGCTGCAGATTTGCCGTCGGCGAATGTGCGTACTGCACTGGCGGGACAACTTATTTAAAAGGGGCCCTGGCGGATCCCTACAAGGACCGGACTCACCAGGGCAAACGTTGTATCAGGAACTTCCTCGGCGGTGCTGCACACACAAAATTAAATTTATTTGGAATTAAAAAAATAAAATTTAAACAAAAGAAAATGGACACATCACGCACTTTTTTCTTTTGTTTGCAGTATTTGACTGCGCCAACGGCTCGCTCAACTTCTACTGAGGAGTCGGCCGCCCTTGAAAAGTATGTTGGCGGTCATATGCCTGGGCCTTCGGCATCTAACCGACAGTTCAAACGGCGCTTGCTCAAAACGGGAACATTGGGTCGCCGACCGATCTGGCTGTTAACGTAGGAGGTTCCTACGCTGAGCACCAGATGGTGTTGGTCCGACGTCCCGCTTAAGTTCGCACTGCTTGATCTGCCAGTAGATTTGCTATACCAGGGCAGCTGTGTTCATCGATACGTGCCTATCGACACTCGGTATGAACACAGCTGATCCGCAGAATGCAACATCTTAATCCAAAAGTTAAATTTGATTGGTTTTCCTCAAAAGCTCCTTTTGTGGATTTTCGATTATTTAACTAATAGATCTCAACGAGTTTCTTTTAAAGACTGTCTTTCTAAGTCAATCTTAGTCACTTCTGGTGTTCCACAGGGTAGCCACCTTGGGCCTTTGCTATTTAACCTTTTTATTAATGATCTTCCTTCTATACTTCTTCACTCTAACATTCTTATGTATGCTGATGATGTGAAACTCTGTTTGACACATAGTGATCCTATTAATAACCTTCTTCAAACAGATCTTGATTTGTTTTTTGCTTGGTGTAGACATAATCTACTACATCTAAACTGTTTGAAGTGCAAGGTTATGTCATTTTACAGAGGTAACTATCATGTCATCGACTATAATCTTAACTTAACCCCACTCTTAAGAATATCTGAAGTAATGGATTTAGGTATCCTCTTTGACCATAAATTGAAATTTGATCGTCACATAACACTAATTGTCAATAAGGCATTTCGACTACTTGGGTTCATCAAAAGATGGGCCAAAGAATTCGAAGATCCTTATACGACAAAGTTGCTTTATACTTCTCTTGTTCGTCCAATTCTTGAATATGGGTCTTGCGTGTGGTCGCCGCAATACCATATTCACCAAGATAGAATTGAGTCTGTTCAAAAGCAGTTCCTACTCTTTGCCTTGCGTAGTTTTAATTGGGTTTCGGGTGTAGACTTACCACCATATTCTAGTAGACTCCTTCTAATTAACCTACCTTCTTTAACTAACCGTCGTATTATGTTAGGTGTTATGTTTATCGTAAAACTAATAAAGTACGATATAGATTCCCCCACTCTACTTAACCTAATCAATTTCTGTATTCCTTCTAGAGTCACTCGTAATTTTAGACCACTTTCTTTAGCCTTTTGTCCTAATAATTACAGTTTGCATGACCCTTTCCGAGTTCTCTGTGCTGACTACAATAGACTGTCTAGAGTTTTCAACTCAGAGTCCTCCCTCCACTCTGTTAAATTGTCTATCCTTAATGAATTAACTCTTCATCCTAATAACTAACACTAATCCACCGATCTGATTGGGTTTTTCTGGGTTTTCCCCAATCCTTTGCAGCAAATGTTGGATCGTTAATTCTTGTTTTATATTCCCCAGCCTAAATTTAAAAAATATATAATCTTAATTTAAATTTTAAAATTTTTTTTTATTTTTAAAATTAATTTTTTCTAATGTTCATTTTAATATAATTAATCGAATTTTTTCAAGTCGACTAGCTTAGTTGACGTTAAATAAATAAATAAATAAATAAATAAATAATATTCTTTGATTATTTATATTTTCCTCAATTAAATTTTTGACTATCTTCTAAGGTAGTGTATATATTTGAGGTAGTGTATATATTTGAGGTAGTGTATATTTTAAGGTAGTGTATATTTTAAGGTAGTGTATATTTTCAATTAGGATACACAAGAAAAAATGATTGGCAACATTTGTAAATATGTGCATGCGACTCACCCGTGATCCGTAAGGGCCCATACGACACAGCTGTTTGTAAAAAAATAATAATAGCAATCGCAACACAATGTACAAAGGCCAATCACAATACTCTTCCCTCTTTTAATTAATACACTGTTCTTATTTATACTTTATTATATGTTGGTTTTATTTTTATGTTAAATTTTACGTTAATATGAATGAAATAATAAAAAAATTTGTAAAGAAAATAATAAAAAATAAAAGAAATCGAAAATAAAATGATAAAAAGAAATCAAAATAAAAATAAAAATGAATAAAAATATATCAATAAATGAAGATGTGTGTGGATGTACGAGTGTGTGTAATAACACGAAGTGTGTGTGAGTATGTATGGAATTGTGTGTGAGCGTGTATGAAATTGTGTTTACAATAATATGTGTTTGTTTTCGTGTGTATGCATGGATGGTGTGTGTTTGAGTGTATTTAAATCCTGCGCGTGCATATGTCCAGCAAATTGTGCGCGTGTGCGCCGAAGTCGAATAGCCGGCTTTGAAGCCGCGAGCAAAGATGGTCTAAATATGGAATTCAACCGGCATTAGAAATCTCACGCTACCAAATTTTGTTTATTTGGTACTCACCCAAATCTTGACACCAAACGGCTGGTAGAAATACCACGCAGCAACACTGATTCCAATAATGCCAACTGACAGCAACTTGGCAGCGAAGTGGCAGCAACACACCACTGTGCACCAGTTCGGAATGGCCACACAATTAGGTTGACGAGCAGCCCCTATCCAACGACAGCTAAATGGCAACAGGGTGGCAGCCAACTTTGCAATGGCAAAATGGCGGGCAGCGCACCACTGTGCATCAATTGGTGTAGCCTCGCAGTCAAAGTGGCGGGCGGCACCACTCGTGCGCAACACCAGCAGCACCCACCACAACGCAGCAACAACAGCAACTCAGCAACAACAGCAACTCAGCAAACAACAGCAACTCGGCAAACAACAGCAACTCAGCAAACAACAGGGCCTGACGAGAAGACGATGGCGCGAGCGCTAGCGCTCCGATGGCCACACAAGGGTTACTGTAGGGCCAAAAGGATGATGAGAAAATATGATATGAGGCACTACTCACTCTTGAAATGGTTCGGAAAGGCAAGATGAAATGTCCGGGTTGTATTGCCTGTTCCAATTAAGCAGCTCAATCATATATTTTTTATTTTTTATTTGGTATAAAATTTGCTTTGCACGCTTGCTGACGAAAATTTTGCGGAAGTGTGGCTGACAGCTGTCTCGATTTTGACAGGTGGTATCGATCACCAAAGCAACCCTGGCGAACCCGATATATCGGTACGCCATTTATCAACCCTGATCGATCGAATGGTACAGAGATGCCACCTCGATTAAAGTATCGAGTTCGATTAACCGCCAAAATTTCAAATTCAAATTTAAATTCGATTAACCGCCAAAATTAATTCAAATTCAAATTTAAATTTGAATTTGAAAGGGGAATTTCTACACGGGCCCCACAGTATGTATGTCTGTATGTATACTAGCAAAGACTGCAGCATAACGACATACACACTCACTCATCATCACTGAGCCGGCGGTAAAGCTTTGCCGCTGCACATGCGCGTGTGCATATATACGTACGTACAAATCATGTATACTTGGAAAAGAAATAAATAAAATATTAAAACGAAATGACAATTGCAGAACCTTGAAATTTAAGCAATCACAAAATAATTGTTTAATTTTCTCACTTACATGACTCTCCACGATGAAAGGCCTTCCAACGATGTAGATGTGTGTGTTGGTGTGTTTGTAGGTGTATTGATGTTGTATTTAGCACTTTTAAATGTCGATTAAATTGTCTTTGTTACTGCATGTTCGCGCCCTTTAATTGATTGTATTACTTACACTAGATTCATTTGACATCATTAGCATTAAATTCACAGAGTAGTTAACATGAATTATCGATGTATGAGAAATGTAAGCAACGTAACAGAAATGAATACTAGCTGTTGTAACTTAACGAAGAAGGAGATGTAAAACAGATGTATAAAGAAATGAAGAAAGAATGAAATTAGAAAATATATGTCGAATAGAGTTAGAGGCGAGCTGACGTGCGTTTTTATTTGAGAGGAAAACGGTTTTATATTCAATATAAATCATTTATACGCTGCCTTGAGACTCTGGAGCGAACATTTGGCGCCCGAGCAGGCACTTTTGGAAAAAGTTCAACCCGGATTGAAGCTCATTGCTGGAGCTTACAAATAGTTGAGGAGCTGCACCGGCTTAACTGCAGCGTCCGCCTTGCGCAAAATTGTGGAGTTTTTTGTGAGTGACGATTTAATATTTCTTGCAGGCATTTAAATTCAAATTAAAGTGTGATTTAAATTGCCTTAAGACCTTACAGTTTAGTATTTGGATTGGTGTCAGGTGTGAATTTGCAAGTGTAGAAAAATCAAGAACCGTTGTGCAGTGCTAAAAGGTACATACATACATACATTCGCCTACATTAATATACACAAACATTCTCACAGCCACTGGGCTAGTGCATTTTCGGTTTCTCTTTTCTTGGAAGCTGTACGTGCGTGTGTATGTATGTATGCTTATATACAGCAAGTACAACGGTAGTGCAATTGAACGGTAGCTTATTGAGAGCGGTTATTAACTCTGTGACATTCACTTAACCTTAACAGCACCCGTTCTTGAGCTAACTTTCGTAGTGAAAAGCAATTGCAATTGAAATCGACAGGTGGTAAATAGTTTAAACGAATTGACTTTACCGCGCCAGCAACTTAAGCTAGGCGCAATCCAATTTGTGTATTGGTGAACAATTCGTTTAAATTTGATTTACGTGCTTGGTAATTTGCCCTTTTTTGTAGGGATAAAGGTATTGTGTTTTTCTCTAAGGGTATTATGTGTCGCTATACATAAAGCAACGATTATGGCACCAAAGAAGGGTAAAGAAGCAGACATGTTTAGTGCAAGAACAGGCTTAGTGAATTCATTTACGCGCAATAAAAATTTTATTTTTAAAAATTTTGCTTCAATGACATCTGCTGAGTTGGAAGCACGGCTCAGTTTAATAGAATCAAATTATAGCCAATATTGTACGGTTCAAGCCCGAATTGAGCAAGAGAACGAGGATGCAAGGGATTATGATAGCAGGACAGAAGTTGAAGAGCTATATTGTGAAATAAAGGCCAAAATAGTAACTTGCATTGCTCATACAAGTCGACACTCTGGAGGTAATGAATCGCTAGTCAGCGTACAAGTTCCGCGTTTGGCTAAGCTCCCTAACTTAAAATTACCTCAGTTTTCGGGAAAGTTTAAGGAGTGAACAAGTTGGTTCAATACATTCGTTTTGCTTATAGGTTCGGATATTGAACTTGACGACCTGTCCAAATTGATTCACTTGAGATCCTCCCTTAGCCCTGTACCTCTGAGCACTATCGATTGCTTAGAATTGACCGGTTGTAACTATGGTAAAGCGTTGCGACTGTTGCAGGATCGCTACGAAAACAAGTCTATTATTGTTCAAGCCCATATTAACGAATTGTTTAACTTGAAACGACTTAAGCAGGCTGATTCCGAAGCGCTTCGTATTATGGTAGACACAGTCAACTCTCAGTTGGTCGCGCTTAAGTCTATTAGCAACGAACAAGAAATCCTTGATGCGATAATATTTCATTTAATTCGCAGCAAGCTTGATGACGAGACTATCGATAAGTGGGATGGTGAATGGGATTGCACTAAGATGCCTTCGTGGACAACTTTGTCCCAGTTTTTGATTCATCGTGGAATGAATTTAGCAAATCGAGAAACGCGTCGATCAAACAACAGTAGAGCGACATTCAATAAGAACGAGCTCAAAAGGGCCAGCTTAGCTGCGACAATTGACAGCAACGTTAATAATACAAGCTTGTGTTATCACTGCTCTAAGCCGCATGGTTTGAAGGCGTGCCCAAAGTTCAAACAATTGTCAGAAATGCAGAGATATAATGAGGTAAAGAAATTAGGTCTCTGTTTTGTATGCTTCAGTAAGCGCCATTCTACAAGAGGTTGCAGCGCGCAGCATTGTAGTATTTGCAATAAGCCACATCATGACTTACTGCATCGAGCAAACAGAGATGTCGTATCTAACTCTCATGCAGTACAAGAATTAAGTTCTTTACATAGCTCACTCTTAAGGGGAACTTCGACCAATTTTTTTGGCAACTGCGATCGTTTTTGTAAGGAACAGCAAGGGAAATTATGATCGCTGTAAATGCGTTTTGGATTCTGGAAGTCAGTTGAATTTTGTTACTTCATGGTTGGTATCTGAGTTGGGGCTGCAAATACAAGACTCACGGATGTGTCTTAGTGGAATTGGCAATTCAACTTCGGAAATTGTAGGTGAAGTTCAAGCCACAATTAAATCTAGAGTGACGCGTTTTTCTGCTACCCCCAATTTTTATGTGTTGCCGGAAATCACCCAATATAATCCTTCCTGTTCTGCTTTAGATGTCACCGGCCAAATTCCTCAAAGAAACTCTCTGACCCAACCTTTAACCTGCTCAAAGCATTGACATGTTGCTGGGGGTTTCTATCTTCTTTAAGTTGATTGTGGCTGGTCAGATCAAGCTAGGACCAAACATGCCAATCTTGCAACGATCGTTGTTTGGTTGGATAGTCGTTGGGGAATTTACGCCCATAACAGGAGTCTCGTTGCTAGTGAACGAAGCTAAAAAGGGGCCATCGAAGCCAGATGAGTTGCATGACTTAGTGCAAAGGTTCTGGAGGTTTGATGAGTTGCCCGAGGTCGCGGATAAATTCACTAGTGAGGAACGGCAGTGCGAAACTCACTTTGCGTCTAATGTCAGGCAGTTGGAGTCTGGGCGCCTAGTGGTGACACTACCGTTTAAAGAGCCTAAGGTATCGTTAGGCGACACGTACAAAATCGCACTTTCGCGATTTTTGAACTTAGAACGCAAATTATGTCGTCAGCCTGCGCTTAAGCAGCAATATGTTGAGTTCATTGAGGAATATACCAGCTTGGGTCATTTAGAAATATTGGAGGATTCCAAAATACACGAAGTTCAGTATTTTTTACCACATCATCCAGTTATTCGACCTGATAGTCTGACGACTAAATTGCGAGTAGTTTTCGACGCGTCGTGCAAGTCCAGCAATGGTGTGTCCCTCAACGATACCATGTTGGTGGGACCAACTTTACAACCCGAGTTGTTTGAGACATTGACGCGATTCAGATTCTATAAGTACGCGCTGTCGGCTGACATAGCAAAAATGTACAGACAAATTTTAGTCACAGAATCTCAGCGAAATTATCAATGTATACTGTGGCGCTCGAACTCCGCGGATCCTATTAAGGTGTTGCGACTGAAGACTGTCACTTATGGAACAAATTCCGCTCCTTTTCTCGCAGTACGCTGTCTTTATTATTTAGCCGAGAAATTTGGTGAACAATTCCCGTTAGCGGCTAAGGCCATAAATAAAAACTTTTACATGGATGATATGCTATGTGGTGCAGACTCGATAGTTGAGCTTTTAGAGCTTAAGCGAGAGGCAACGGAAATATTAGAGCAAGGTGGATTCGAGTTGCGTAAATGGCGCAGTAATTATGAGGAAATCTCTCAACCTGCTGTGCCGTTAACGCTGAAAACAGAAGATGCAGCCAAGACACTTGGAATATATTGGACTAGTTGCGTTGATAGGTTTCAGTTCTCTTATAATATCAAATACTGTTCAACCATTACCAAGCGTACAGTGTTGTCAGAGCTAGCTCAAGTGTTTGATCCTCTAGGATTCTTGAGTCCAATTCTGATCCTAGGCAAGATCTTTGTTCAGGAGCTCTGGTTGTTGAAGCAGGAGTAGGACGAGGAACTTTCCCCTAGCTATGCTATTCAATGGAGCAAGTACAGAGAAGAGTTAAAATTAATTGATCAATGTTCCTTGCCTCGCGCAGTCGTACCAGTTGAAGCGGAGGTAGATACATTGGAGCTTTGCGGATTCTCAGATGCATCGAATCGGGCTTACGGCGGAGCTGTATACTCTCGCCTAAAAGACACGGCAGGCCAAGTGACCGTGCGATTGGTAGCCTCCAAATCAAAGGTTTCGCCAGTTAGAGCGTCCTCGTTACCTCGATTAGAATTGCAAGGAGCTGTGATTATGACCAAACTGATGGCAAAGGTTTGCTCTAGCATTCATCTGAAAGTATCCCAGATAGCATATTTCACGGACTCCACCATTGTATTGAACTGACTATCTGCTCATGCAAGCCGATGGACCACATTTGTAGCTAACAGAGTGGCCCAAATTCAAGAATTGTCAAATATACAGGATTGGTTTAAGGTAGACACTAAACTAAATCCAGCAGATATTGTATCTAGGGGATTGTACCCAACTGACTTACACAATTCAGAGTTGTGGTGGCATGGCCCCCAATTTCTAAAAGATGTTCAAGATACTTGGCGATCAGAGCGTTGGAAGAACGACGAACCGATGCCAGAGCAAAGAAAAACAACATTTTCCTTAGCGGCGAGTATAGGCCATAATAATCACAATAAATTTGCAAAAGATTTTTTTAAGCTGCAGCGAGTATTTGGTTTCATATGTCGTTGGCGCAAACGCACTATGAAAGCAACTGCTCAGAAACTGAGTGCGCTAACTGCAGCAGAATTGTCGGGAGGCGTTCGGTACATTGTATTTAATTTACAAAACAGTATGTTGCGTGAGGAATTCACTAAGTTGAGGCAAGGAAAACAAATTAAGTCAGCAAAAATACAATGCTTGAATCCTTTCATATCGGAAGAGGAGAGTATACCCATAATTCGAGTAGGTGGTCGCTTAGGCAAGGCAGAGTTAGCATTTGACACCAAACATCCAATTTTGCTACTTTCTAATCATCCAGTGATCAATGCGCTGGTAAAACACACACATCATTTGAATTTACATGCCGGAGTGCTAGCTCTTTGCGCTTTTTTGCGGCAGAAGTATTGGATTGTCAATTGCAGGAAGCTAGCTCGCAAGATTGTGCGAGGCTGCGTTACATGTTTTCGCCTGAGACCAGTTTTAGCAACCCAGCTAATGGGTGACCTACCTACGAGGCATGTGAGCGGCAATAACTACCCATTTTAACGTGCTGGTCTGGACTTTGCGGGTCCTATCTGGATGCATTTCAACATGCGTGGCAAGCGGCCTGTAAAGGTTTACCTCTGCGTATTCGTGTGCTTCCTTACAAAGGCATGCCACTTGGAAATCGTTTCTGATCTAAGTGCCAATGCCTTCATCGCTGCATTGAAACGATTTTTTGCCCGTCGAGGACTCAGCACGGATTTGTATTGTGACAACGCCACAAATTTTGTGGGCGCCTCACGTGAGCTAAATCGAGGTCTGGAAGAGTTGGACAAAGGTACAGTGGTTGACGAGTGCACCAAGCGAGGAGTGCAGTTTCACTTCATCCCGCCACGTTCCCCCCATTTCGGAGGACTTTGGGAGAGTGCAGTAAAGTTTGCGAAGCAACTGAAAAGTGCGAACAGTACCTCGCTAAACTTCGAAGACCTTTCGACCGCTGTAGCACAGGTAGAGGCGGTGATGAACTCGAGACCACTCCACCCCTTGTCGTCTGACGCAAATGATTTGGAAGCGTTGACGCCTGGCCACTTCCTAGTTGGTCGCCCATTGAATGCGCTGGTGGAATCGGTTGACGCAAATGATTTGGAAGCGTTGACGCCTGGCCACTTCCTAGTTGGTCGCCCATTGAATGCGCTGGTGGAATCGGTTGACAGTGACTTGGTTAAACTGTCCATGATCAATCACTGGAAACGAATCCTATTGGTTCAGAGCACATTCTGGAAACGCTGGTCTTCAGAGTACCTTACTTTACTACAGGAGCGAACCCGATGGACAAAAGGCGTTAATAACATCAAACTGGACTCGTTAGCCTTGATTGCAGAGGATAACTCTCCACCTGGGCAATGGTTGCTGGGACGAGTAGTCGAGGTGCATCCAGGAGCAGACGGCGTGGTGCGAGTAGTAACTCTAAGGACCAAAAGCGGCTCACTTAAGCGAAACATACACAAAATATGCCCTTTGCCTTTGGAGGAGGAATAGGTCATGCCAGGTTGGAAGGAGCTTCCAAGGCGGGGAGAATGTTCGCGCCCTTTAATTGATTGTATTACTTAAACTAGATTCATTTGACATCATTAGCATTAAATTCACAGAGTAGTTAACATGAATTATCGATGTATGAGAAATGTAAGCAACGTAACAGAAATGAATACTAGCTGTTGTAACTTAAAGAAGAAGGAGATGTAAAACAGATGTATAAAGAAATGAAGAAAGAATGAAATTAGAAAATATATGTCGAATAGAGTTAGAGGCGAGCTGACGTGCGTTTTTATTTGAGAGGAAAACGGATTTATATTCAATATAAATCATTTATACGCTGCCTTGAGACTCTGGAACGAACACTGCATATGAGTTCGTTTTTAGGGGAATGAAGTTATTTAAGAGACTGGCAATAATTTAGATAATTATTTTTGAACTATTGATCGATGGTCAGATCAAAATTAACATTGGCGAATTTACTACTTTACATACACAGCCAGCATAGCATTTTCTCAACGAAATTTGGCAATTATAATCATTCAATGATTGAATTTACACTTTTTAACACTATTATATTCACTGCTGGTGGCAATATTTTGCATGTTGGATCTAAATCCAAAAAATATAAAAAAACCAGTAAGAAAAGCAACAGTCGCGCAAAACACAGTGGGATACCCATCGACCTATGTTATACACATATGCATATGCACATGCTTTGAAATTAATCCCGACAGATGGCGCTCGCGCTTCGCGCTCGCCCGCCTCCCTTGTTAGCTGACAGAAGCACTTGGTTTTATGCTCATACTTTCTTAAATTACTTCTGTGATTATTGTCCGATCGGATTGTATTTTGGTGACTATGTAGATATTTCATTCAGCTTAGTATAAGTTAAAGTCAGAAAGTTGTATCTTTTATACAGCGCTTACAAATTGAGTTCAAAAATTAAATTATTGATTTGTGGGGGCGGTAGGCGTGGCACCTAACATTTGAAATAAACTTGATCTGCGCCGAGTAAATAGGAACCTTCATTTCATCTGGTCAGACGGACATCCGGACAGACAGACATGGCTCAATCGACTCGGCTAGTGATCTTGAGTAAGAATATATATACTTTATGGGGTCTGCCACGCCTCCTTCTGCCTGTTACATACATTTGCACAAAGTTAGTATACCCTTTTTTGACCATTTCCAATGGTCGAAGGGTATAAAAATAGTACGGGGTCCTACACAATCGAAAAATTTGTGACCCTTGATGTCACAATTCCAACCTGTTGGTATCAAAGGAGTTGAACGACGCTGAATAGCTGTGACTTCTTATGTTGGCTTAGCATTCCGGATCAACAGTTCAACTAGCTCACCTTCGGACGGGGAGTTCTGAAGTCTGGCAACGAGATCTTCTATGACATATTGGTAATCATCGAAAAGCTCATTTTCACCTTGGCGGCGTTTTCTTATTTGCTCCCATATATCATAATCTGTTTCCACTTCTTCAAATCTTTTCCTAAATTCCTCGCAAAAGGTGTTCCAAGTGAAATTTGTGTGGAAACGGTGAAATTTCCAATACCAATCGTTGGCTTTTCCGGAAAATAACAAGTACAAGTGGTCACAAAGTAATTCGTAGTCATTGTTCAGATTCTGCCTAGTTAAAGCACGAACTCGATAAATGAACTTCCATTCTCATACAATTTCTAGAGCCATCAAACTTGATGTGCTAACTTTGTAAAATATTTGGGACTTTTTCTGGAGATACACGGGAATTTACACAGATCGCTATTTCTTGGTGATACTCCAGGTAAAACTGACTGGTTCATTTGCGATCTATCGTTGTTTCTACATGCTTGATTATTATCGTTGAATATGTCTGGTGGTCTTAAGTCTGTTCTTTGATTAATTTTTAACAAAGCTAATTGTTCTTGTATGGTCGTCTCAATTGATTTATTCAAATATGAGGTAAGATTTTCGACCATCGTTGCTTGATGTGCACTAATTGTAGATTGAACAAAGTTTGCAATATCTACAGGAGTTTTAAGAGACAAGTTTAAGTTTGTTTGTGCTGGTTCTGCGAGAACATAATCTAATCTACCACGAGTATTTGATCTAGTGGTCATCTTAGATTTGGGAATAGTACCGCGGGCTCGACCTGCTTTATGGCCTCTCGTGGGCTGAAAATTGCTTATACTACGAATTGAATCATTCCTTCTACCAGGTCTTTCTGAATCTTGTAGTTCCGCAAAAAGGGTATTATTCGAAAATCGTAATGCCATTTGTGAACAATCACTAGAACAAGTGGGACATAAAGTGTTTGATTTAAGATGTTCAGTGATGCAGTCTTTATGAAAGTTATGTAAGCATAATGTTTTTGCTATTAGATGTGTGGCAGTCATTACTTCATTGCGAATCCCACAAAAAGGATCTGCTGTAGCCAAAGCCGCCACTATGTTATCATTGCTATGTCTTACCGACATTTTGATAATACAATTTCCAAAATTAGGTAAAATCAATTCAGGAGTAAATAGAATATTATTTACCACAAAAATGTCTGAATATACGAATTTAAATTTTTATCTCATTCAAAAAAATAGGTCTATCTTTCTCTTCTCTTCAACAACACAAAATAATGATAAATAATTTCTAGTAACATTTGCTATTTCAATTTAATAAGTATGTAAAACTATTTCAGATTCCTTCGAACTATTGGACAAAATCCGTCTAACAAAACAGAGTTTTGTAATCCAAATTGTAAGGAAGCTTTTCCAGCTGGGGTACACTCAGTCTCGCCCAGGGCCACTTTACAGAACATTTCTAAAGTGCCGAGACCTGAGACGGAGAATATGTACCTCTTTTAGGGCGGAAAAGTGATTTCCTAACGTCTAGGGGAAAGAGAATCGGACCATGCCTCGGTGTATACCGAGTCCTTCTGCCTTACGAACTTGCTGCTGCGCCAGCTGCCGGCTGGCTAATGGTTGGCGTCAACTGCGGGGAATCATACAAACGTTTCAGCTGGCTCCGCGCATCTACTTTCGCTGGTCAGTTGACCTTGGAGCCTGGTTATGCACCAAGGCATCCAAGATCACTGACTTGCGTCTGCTCCAAAAGTTCCAATAGGTATGATGTGGTTAATACCTGCGTTCATACCTAGCAGAACTTTGGCACAGTCGTAGAAGGTCGGTGTACCAGCCTCACGAATGTAGTACCCCCCGCACTCCTGCCTCAACGTTTATGTTTGTGTTAAATTATTAGTAAAAACGCCGCATTTTCATTCTTGTTTTCTTTTTATTTTTTCATTAAAACAGTTTCCCTGCCTACACCGTAGCCTGCTCTGTTCTTTATTTCTCTCGCTTAGTTTCCCTGCCTGCTAATTATTCGCTCACCCTTTTTGGTAGTATCTGTCTGTCCTATGTCCAACGACGGATGTTTCTCGGTGGCAGTGTTTTTCTACTTGTTGTTCTTCGCAGTTCTTTGGTAGCTGCGTGTTGTTGTTTTGTTGTTCCTCTGCGTGACTCTGCGGATCCTGGACGGCGGTGTTCTTGTTGTTTTGTTCTCCCGTGTTGACACTTAACCGGATTCTTCGTACTGAAGCTTGTCGAGAAGGCACGCACGTTCGCACTCTGCACTGGTTATCGCGGAACTATCCTTCTTCCTTCTCATGCCAGCTTTCACCTCCTCTGCAGTCGACGTCGCTCGGCTTAGATTTGCCCGTGTTCGGTTGGGTGTGCGATCTTTTCTCTCACGGTGTATTTAGTTCGCACGTGTAGGTGTGTGTGTGTTCCGTTTTGTTCTTGGTGCGCTCACGTGTCGTTCGCCGCTCATTTGTAGTTTGCCGACGCTCGCTTGTGTGCAGATTTTTCCCTCCGGGTGTATTTTAGTTTGCGCTTGCGCTCTTAGCTATTGTGTTGCGCTTGCGTTCTCTGGCTGCGCTTGTTTGTATGTGTCGCTGTCGCTTGCGCTCGCTCTATGTGTGGGTGTGTTCTCTTGGCTGCGCGGCCGTCGTTTACGTTTGCTCTGTTCCTGTTCGCTCTCTTTTGCGTTCGCTCGGCTTGCATTTGCTTCGTGTGTGTGTTCTCGTGGTCGTTGCTTACGTTTGCTCTGTGCGTGGGCGTCGATTGCGTTCGCTCTCTTTGTTGGGTGAATGACCATCTCTCTGTTGTCGGAAGAATGATCGTGCACTTTACTGATGTGTGCTCACCTTGAGCTTATGTGCGCTCTCCCTGAGCTACCCTATAATCTACACTAATTGGCTATGGTCTATGACCGACTTCATTGCACTTAATAACTATTGCCTCCGTGGCGATTTCTAAACTAAAAAAAAGGGACCTTCGTGGTATTACTTAGAAATAAATAACAAATAATAATAAACCTAGGCAAATAAATTGGAGGGCTCACAATATGAGTCCTCACAAAATGAATACGAAGTGAATTTTAATTTAAATTTCATATAAATTCCTCAGAATTGTCTAGTCTCATCCTGGTCGTCCAATCCCATTAAAAGAATTGCAAACGCAAAATCCAAGGATAGATTTAGAACTTTTCTTTAAAAAAAAACTATATGAAATAAATATGTAACCAAAACAAAATTTGATGAGTGATGTAAAGTCTAGCCGAGAAGTAGAGCGAAGCAAGCTAAAACGTTTATGCCACATCTGGTTTTCCCCAGGGAAGCCATTTAGGTCCCCTGCTCTTTACACTTTTCATCAATGACCTCCCAACGGTCATACTTAACTCCCGTACTCTCATGCATGCTGATGATGTGAAGCTCTGCTTTCAATTTAAAGACGACTCCTGTCATTCTCGCCTTCAATCCGACCTAGACTGTTTCTATTCTTGGTGTCGTGCAAATCTTCTTAACCTGAACAGCTCCAAATGCAAGATGATGACATTCTCACGAGCCTGTCCAAAGTACGTATCTTACTCTCTTTGTGGTTGTACCTTAGAAAGAATTTCCCTTGTTGATGATCTAGGTGTCCGTTTGGACCGCAAACTCAAGTTTTGCGAACATATATCATCAATGGTTAATAAAGCCATGGGTGTGCTCGGCTTTATAAAGAGATGGTCTAAGGAGTTTGACGATCCTTACCTAACTAAGACTCTTTTCACCTCGCTTGTTCGTCCAATTCTCGAGTACGGATCATGTGTCTGGAGTCCTCAGTACACAGTTCACAAGGATCGCATTGAATCCGTACAGAAAAACTTTTTAATATTTGCCTTGCGTGGCCTTAACTAGGACGTAAATTCAAGACTTCCTTCCTATCCTAGTAGACTTTTGTTACTAAACCTGCCTTCCCTAGCAAATCGTAGAACTATGCTTGGTGTTGTATTTATTAATAACCTTATACAAGGGGACATAGATAGTAACGACTTGCTTAGTCGACTACACTTCTCTGTTCCTGGTAGATTCACCCGTAACTATCTTCCTCTAAAACTTTCCTATTGTAGCTCGAATTATGCCCTGCATGAGCCTTTCAGGGTATTATGTTCGGACTATAATAAACTGTATTACATTGTAGCTAACAACAACAATAATTCTGTATCTTGCTTAAAATCACTAATCCTCACCCACCTTTCCAGAAACTAGTTAAGGACATACTCGTCTTCTTTCTAGTAGTAACAGTAGTACTTTTTAACTAACTGCATGCTTTGAACACTCTAATCGCTATTTTATTAGTCTTTGCTTACTAACACTAACTCTCCTGATCTGATTGGGTTTTTCTGGGTTTTCCCCAATCCTCTGCAACAAATGTTGGATCGGCTCTTTCATATTTTTTTTTCCCAGAGTCAAATTTAATTCAATTAAATTTTTTTCTCTTTAAATTTTTATCAACAGTTAAGATTTTACTTTAAATTTAAATTTATTAATTAATTGTTTGTTCTTACTTTTAAACAGTCGACTGACCTTAGTCGACTTTAAACTAATTAAATAAATAAATAAAGAGTCTTAGTTAGGTAAGGATCGTCAAACTCCTTAGACCATCTCTTAATAAAGCCGAGCACACCCATGGCTTTATTAACCATTGATGATATATGTTCGCAAAACTTGAGTTTGCGGTCCAAACGGACACCTAGATCATCAACAAGGGAAATTCTTTCTAAGGTACAACCACAAAGAGAGTAAGATACGTACTTTGGACAGGCTCGTGAGAATGTCATCAGCTTGCATTTGGAGCTGTTCAGGTTAAGAAGATTTGCACGACACCAAGAATAGAAACAGTCTAAGTCGGATTGAAGGCGAGAATGACAGGACTCGTCTTTAAATTGAAAACAGAGCTTCACATCATCAGCATACATGAGAGTACGGGAGTTAAGTATGACCGTTGGGAGGTCATTGATGAAAAGTGTAAAGAGCAGGGGACCTAAATGGCTTCCCTGGGGAACACCAGATGTGGCATAAACGGGGTAAGAAAGATTATTCTTAAAGAGGACTCGTTGGGTTCTGTCACCCAAATAACTCACAATCCAACTAAGAAGTTTTGGTGAGAAACCGAGGAGATTCAGTTTATGTGCAAGAAGAGAATGGTTGACTGAGTCAAATGCCTTACTGAAATCAGTATAAATGACATCAGTTTGAAGATTTTTCTGAAATCCTTTTACCACAAAGGATGTCAGCTCAAGCAAATTTGTCGTGGTAGAACGACGTTTCACGAATCCGTGTTGAAAAGGGGATATAACGGATCTGCTAAAGTGTTGCAAGTGAGGAGTTATAACATTCTCGAAGAATTTAGGTATAGCCGATAATTTAGAGATACCTCTATAATTACTTGCATCAGCCTTGCTGCCCTTTTTGAGTAAAGGGATAATGAATGATTCCTTCCATATGGAAGGAAAGGAGGCGGTGTCTAAGGACAGCGAAAATAATTTGAGCAATGGCTTACATAAGGAGTTGGCACAATATCCAAGTACACAGGCGGGGATACCATCGGGACCTGGTGAAAAGACTGGTTTAACTAAGCTAAGATCCTTAAAAAGTGAACTTTCGTTCAGTAACGGTGTGAAGATGCCATTTGAACTTGGTACACTATATGGATAAGCATGAATGCTCTGCGTAGAAGAAGAATAAGTTGTTTGAAAAAACTTAGCAAACATATGGCCATGGCCTGATCTGTGTCCGCCACAGCGTTATCAAACAAAAGTTTAGAAGGAAAGACCGCTGACTTACGCTTCATGTTAACAAAACTATAAAACTTTTTAGGATTCTGAAAAAAATGAAACCTACATCTGTTCAAATAGTTTTTATAACATTTCGCGTTAAGCACGGTAAAGTTTGCCCGAGCAGTTAAGTAGCGGGAAAAGATAAGCGGCGAGTTTTTAATCTTATATTTCTTGAATAAGCTACTCTTTAAGTTTTTTAAGCGAGACAGCTCTTTTGAAAACCAAGGAGGTTTGCTTGAGCATGTCGGATAGGATAACGGAACACAGATATCAAAAGCAGAGTTTAAAGTGTTATAAAATATATTAGTCGCAACTGACATATCAGTTGATGCATAAAATTCAGACCAATCACAATGTGAAATTAAACAATTTAAATTTTCAAAGTCTGCTTTCTTAAAGCAGCGCACGCGATTACACGGCCTTTCATTTTTATCCACAATACTAATACCCAAGTCGAAATTCACTTCGAAAGTGGGATGATAAGGATCTTCCGGAAGGGAAAGGGGTTGTACCCTGTCTACAATCACCTTGGAAGGATCAGAGGTGAAACATAAGTCAAGCAATCTGTTGAGAGAGTTTTTGACATGATTGACCTGCGACAAAGACATGTCAAACAAACCGTCAAATAGGTCATGTTGCCGGGAAGCCAAAAGGAAGTTTCCTTCAGCACTAGATGTCCAAATACATTCTGGGATATTAAAGTCACCCAGGACTATGAAGTGATCTCTGTCTGATAACAGGTTAAAAATAGTCTTAATTGCAGACAAGTGTTGCAAGTAGACTGATAATTCCGATGACGGCGGAATATAGGAGCAGGTTATATACATGAAAAAACCGGGAAAGTGTAGTTTTACACAAATTAGTTCAATGTCAAATTGAAACTCCGGTTGTAAAAGGTCCGACTCAATGTTGGAGTCTACTGCAATCAGTACTCCACCACCTCGTCGGTCAGGTCGATCAAACCTGTATGTTGTATACCTATCTGGAAAGACTTCAGAGTTTAGGATCTCTGGTTTTAACCAGGTTTCGGTAAAAGCAATAATTTGGGAAGAAAAGGCAAGACTATTAAGATAAAGACTAGTGATTTTAATACAGAGACCTCTAACATTTTGATAGGAAAGAATTAAAGAAGAAAGTTTTTTTGTAGGACACCTGACATTTTCGGAGGCATGAAGAAAAGAAAAGTTCAGTTTTTTGAAGACTTTGAATTGTTTGCAATTTTTGGCGATGTAACGGCCAACGTGGGAAGATTAACGGCAGTTCGGCTTTTTTGTTTAGGAGTAAACTCCTTAACAATAAGGTCCGGCGGCCAAAAGGAAGTAGCGCAAACATCTTTAAACTGTTCTGCTGGGAGACTAATTTTGAAAGAAGAAATGTCGCGCTTGAATTTAAAGTTGAATTTTTCAACTGTGAAGTCTTTTAAAGGCAGCTTTGCGAGGATGTACGATTGTACATCCTCTGTGGTAGTGTCCGGCGCCAAACGAGAGATAAACACCAATTTCTTGGGCTTAATCGCAATCAGAGGTTTTATACTCTGTGCCTTTGTAGCAGGCATTATTGTGGGAACATTTCCCTTTATGTTCGTGTCATTGCTCGTAATGGGAGTAGGCACAAGAGGAGGAGCAAGAGGTTTGGGTGCGGTAACTTTGCTGCTAGGTTTTTTTTTTTTTGTGCCGTTAGAAGAGCAAGACGGTATAGGGGAGAGTAGGCTTAAAAGATCAGGAGAAGAAGCCTGAGAAGAAGGTAGGTTGGTGACCTTTGAGTTCGTAGGGACCGAAACTACAGGAACACTCAAAGGAGCCGGTGGTTTGCTAGAAACCTTAAAGGCGTTAAAATTGGCCTCCATCTCCAGAAATTCTGATTGGAGATTAGAGAATGCTGTGCGTATCTTATAAAACCCCATTTTGGTTCTTCTATGGATTTTCCGTAACTCGGATTCAGCCATACGACACGTTTCACACGACCATTTGAGACCAGTATTGGCTTGGACGGCGTCCATAACCCGCACAGTTAGGCCACAGCATTTTAAGTGACAAAAATTATCACAGAGCCAGCAACCAATGTGATCCGCCGTCGGATCAGAAGAGCATAAGCAAATTGCTGCGCAGCACGACACCATGGTTATGAAAATTAATATGCCTTTAAAATGTAGGTGACAACGAAGAGCAAATAGAAGACAGAGTAATGAAATAAATTTCTTGAGAGAGCAAGAAACAGTTACAGCGCAGAAACAGGCAGGCAAGCAAGTACGACAATAAAACTGCAAAACTAGCGAGCACAACGAAGTAAACAAAACAACAACAGCTGTGGCGTTTACAACAACAGCACTACACAGCTTACTCAGAGAGAAATATAATTTCGGGAGAGCGTGAGAGCGTAGGAGTGTTAATCAAAACAGAATCCGAAAACTTGACGCCAAAAGACGCGCAAGTGAAAAATTTAAGGTTAGTTTAAGAATTGACTAATAAAAGAATTAGTGTGTTACTTTTACGGTTGTACTTACAAGGTTAGCACTAATAGAATACCGCACTAATAATTACACCACTTAGGGAAATGAAATCGCAAGAATTATTAAAATCACAGGGAGCAAAGGCTAAACACGTCTGACCACCAAGATAGTTAGATAGTTTATGAAATAAAATAAATAAATAAAAAAAATAAAAAAAAAACTCTTCTGGGAAACTGAAAATAGTTTAAAAATCTTTAGTTTAAATTGACCAGTTTATTCCCTTTTAAGCTATTTCGGCCCACGTTGGGCGCCATTTATATGTGTAATGTACAGCCTAGTATGTTTTAATGGCTTTCAAGCTCAGGCTAAGGTGACTGATAGGAGCCTGAGCCCGTGGAGTTTTGGCTCCGGAGGATGTGCACTCTTGCTTTGCTCGGTCCAAGCTCGCCGGATTGGTCGGGGGTTTTCCATGCCAAACTTCCTAGTACCTACTACATTATAAAATATAAGTGCACGGTTTAACTAGCATAGTGACAATATCTACGAGAATAACAAAATCGGTGCCGACACACCTTTTCAAATGAATACTGGAATTATTCATAAAAGGGAACTAGGTGTTGTTGTCCCTCGTCTCTACCCACCCTACCATGGCAATGTATCTGGTGATATTTAGGCATTTCCCCTAATATTCAAAGAATACGATTATTAAATTATTTCATGTTGTCTCAGCGAAGATCCAGATAGACCCATAACAATATTTAATTATCCATATTCAATTCTATTTTATATAAATTCATTTACAATTTTTAAATACATTTCTTTTTTTTAGGGAGAAGGTAAATCAAAATTAACGCAGTCTTAATTACTGCTTAAAGAAAATAGGCCTTCGACGGAGGAAAAAAAACACGTGGCATTTATATACTAATTAATGTTGAAACTACTGGGTAGACTCACTCATTTTTTAAATTTTCTTTTATATATTTTCTTAATCCGCAACTCTCTCGAACGATGGGCCCATTGAACGGTTGTTGGGTAAAGTTGGAAGCTGTATTAAAGATACTCAGAACAAATTAAATATACTATATATGCCTACCATGTGTACATGCTCGTCCAAACAAAATCAAATTAATCGGCCATAAAATAGAGACTCATATTTTAGAAAATTACGTTACTTAAGCTAGGTTGTAATTTAAATTTAATTTAGATTTATAAGGATTTTATTTCATTGAACCCATTTGAATTTTCATATAAGAACGGTTTGAATAACTTTAATTCGTTGAATTAATTGAAACAATTTTAATTTAATTTCTAATGCTGCTCTCGAGCTATAGAACATCAGCTGTTCTAATTTTAATTAATTTTCTGGTTGTGCGTGCGTGTGTGACTTTCGCTTAGGCAGTTTAAGAAACATAGGTGACTTTCAAACTGTGCCTGGGGAAACAGTTGCACAAACTTCGCGCGTTCTCTTTCAACCAAAGATTAAATTGGGTTTGAAGCCGAAAACTGGGTGATTATATAAAATGTTGCACCAGCATCGTACACACTTATCTTATACACTGATCAGATATTATGTAAGATCAGTCCACAAACAGAACCAGTGAGAACTTTTATCGACCTATGACCTTGTCTGGATTTAACCAAGGTCGGCCGAGGTCGTTCGACAGCCAGTGGGCTACAGAGCAAGTTGAAGAAGCGGGGCCAGGCCTTTTGGACTTCAAAAGAAATACCGCCTGCCACACGGCTGAAAGAAAATCTTCACTTTAGCAAATTGCACAAATATAGCACTTCAATAATATTACCTTTTGAGGAACAAAACACGGCTGGCACAATTAATGGAATTAATCCAATTTCTTCGGTCGCGCCGGAAAATTGTTGGCCAGGTTCCGATTGCAGCGTAAGCTGTACTTGTTTTATTTTATATATAAACTTTTTATTTTAATTTTTCAGATCACAAAGACAATGCGTCTGTTTAACAAAAGAGCCGATCAGAAAGTGTGTGATAGATAAGGTAAAAGCTCTTTTATAACTTCGAAAAAAAAGCTTTAAGTTGGAGTTACGGTTAAATCATACGATTAACCACATCGCGTGGGCGACTTAAGAGAGATAAGAGATAAGCTTTATGCTGTGCTAACCGAGTTCAGTGCAAAAAGAGGGGCAATTTCGAATTTCGAATTTATATTCGAAAGCATTCTGCTTGGGATACTACAAGTCCTAAAAATCTTCTAAGTTGCCTGACGGAAGTCGGAGGGGGGAATTCTTTAATAGCGTTTACTTTTTGAGGATCTGCCTTTAATTAGCCGTATCCTATAATAAATCCTAAGTATTTGATCTCTAACATGCAAAACTTTGATTTGGCTATGTTAATCGTTAAATTAGCCTGGCGAAGGTACGATGCGATTTCTTCTAACAACTTCATATGTGAATCAAAATCGTCTGAAAGAACAAGAAGGTCATCTAAATATACAAATACTCTGGTTCGTAGATGGGCAGGAATGACTTGATCCATCAATCTGCAAAGAGTTTGCGCCGCGTTACACAAACCGAAAGGCATGACCTTGTACTGGTATAGCGGTTGATTTGGCACAGTGAACGCAGTATACGGACGAGATTTTTGCTCCAGTGGAATTTGCCTGAAGGCGTGTTTAATGACTAGTCCCGTAATGAAACGTGCTGAAGGTAGCCTACTGAGGATGCCGTCCACATGGGGTCAGGGATAAGCGTCTTTCAGTGTCACTTTATTTACTTCTCTCGAGTCTAAACATAGGCGCATTTTCTCTCCTTTCTTGACTAGAACGCAATTGCTGCTCCAAGGACTTTTACTTTCTTCTATTACGTCAAGCGCAAGCATATTTTCAATTTCTGAAAACATTTCTTTTTCTTTCGCGGGCGATACTGGCCAATGACGCTGTTTGATAGGCTTAGCGTCGATGTCGATGCTATGCTTTATTAAACCCGTTCTCCCTAAGCCTTCTTTTTCATAAGATGGTAGCTTGCTGATGACTACATTCAGTTTATTTTGCTGAGATATTGCGACCTACGTCAAGTTCAGATATTGTTGGCGTTATATCGGTAATTTTATCCAACAAATCAAAATTTTTCCAGAAACCTATGCCTAAGTAGATATCCTGCTTCAAATCTGGTATTATAAAGAATTCTACTGGAGCTTTTTGGTTTCGGTAAGTAATGTCGATAATAAGTTTGCCAACTACGGAACATTCTGAATTATTCGCAGTTCGAATGCGTCCTGAACATTTATGAAGCTTTGGATGTTTAATTAGATCTTTTGCCGCTTGGCTGCCGATGCAGCTAATTGAGGCTCCAGAATCGAGCAACGCTTCATAATTCTTGTCACAGATTTCTATTTTTGTGTATAATCTGTTATCACTATCGCTTTGAAAAATGGCAGATAGTAGCTTTCGGCGGCTATTTCTTACATTTTTTCAAAAGGCGCGCAAGCGAGAAGTTGAGCGTCTACTTTTTGGTAGCCATTCGCAACTGCACGCATCACCAAAGATACGTTGCTTAGCTGCTGCATATCGTGCTGCACGAATATGATATGGCTGGAAAATATTTGTTTTTGTTGTTGGGTCAGATCTGGCGAGCTGTGCATTGCACCCGGACTCTAAGCTGAGATCTATATGTGTGCTACAACCTGACCTTAAAATTTTGGATGCGACAGGTAGGTTTAGGCTGACGCATCCGCCAGTCGGTTTTCCGACGGATTACACGTCTTGCATTTGGGCTTATAGGTGTTTTTGGCACCACACCCGAAACAGAAGATACTGCGAGTCTCAAGACAGTCCTCAAACCTGTGTCCTATTTTATCGCAGTTCCAACATTTTAGTGGCTTGTACTGAACTGCGAGTACTTCTTTTGTTGTCGATTCTTCAGAATCTTGCTCAATTTGAGAAATGAATGGACGCGAATTTGCACTACCTTTCCCTGCATGAGTCTTTAGTTGCTTGCAGTATTGATCATGAGTGCGAATTTCTTCTCTCAGTCGAGACAACGTCTTTATGTTAAGGTGCATTAGTTCATATCGAACTGAGGATTTCGCATGTCGTATTAAAAAGTGAATTAAAGATTCTTCTGAGATCTTGTTTTTCAATCTGGCAACGAGTTTTTGTATTGTGGCATCTATAGTTGATTGAGTGGTGCGATCTTCGCTAAATTATTGGCCGATTGGGACCCTTGTTACGGCTAGCTAACAATCGTATTGGGGGGATTCGTTGGCCAAATAATAAAGCCTTCACTCGATCAGAGAGCCACGTTGAATTAAATTTATAGTCCCGTGCCTATTACGTAGATTAATAAGATCAATAATTACTGCATAATAAAATGTAAAATAAAGAAAAAAAGAATCGGAGAGATCATGCGTGTATGATGCTGCCATGGCAGTATCTCTAATGGATATTAGGCTACACTGATGGTATCGTAGCCCGCCTCTGTACCCACCCTCCATGATTTACCTTTGGCATTATATGGTAAATCCCTATTTTAAATGTTACCCTTTCATTCTACCCTTCGCCTTTTCACATAAGGAAAACTATCTGTATTTACCAACACATTATAATAATTTTATTCATTTAATTGTAAAAGGTAAGATCTTATATAAGGGCATGATATATTTCATTTAAATTTCCTTGTTTCTGTTGCTAACTTTAACTTAATTCATTTGATATCAACTTGTTTTCTTTTATAATTCAAATAGTATTGTAATTCATACTATAATTTCGTTTAATTCTATATTTTATTTCTGTTTCACTAATTTAATTTTTCTAAACTTTTATTTAATGTAACTTTAATTTTATGGTCTTTCAATTTGTTGCTTTTCTTTTAATTTGTTGCTTTTAATTCGTTCATTTCATTTTTGTAGGGCTGGTGCAATTTATAGGGTATTATATATGTATTTGTTGGTATATGTTCACATAAGTAAGTGTATATAATAGAAACATAATAGGTTCACTTACCCAAATCCATCCTATGAGCTCAGAGGAATTGTTGTTGGGATTAAATTATTTTTAATTAAATTAACTGAAAAGAATCACTCTTGTGCACATATACATATTATACCCAAAATAATAATTAATAAAAATAATGATTGGAAGTTGCCAAAAATAACAATTTAGAAATGAAAGAAATTAAACATAAAAATAATAAAAGAACAAGAAAATAATAAAGAAAAATAAATGAATCGAAAGGAAAATCATAAGTTTGAAAATTTAAATTAAAGCCAGTTAAACTAATTCTTTGTTTTGTTCTTTGTTTTCATTTTTGCATGATTTTTAATTTTGTTAAATTTTAATTTTTATAACGTGTAACTGTGTGAATGTGTGTATATGGCAATTTTGTGTATGTGTAATTTTTGTATATGTGTAATTTTGTACATGTGTAATTTTGTGCATCACTTTTTGTTTAACATATGTTGCATTTTTGTATAAATTATAATTGTTTTATAGTTGCACTTTTCTTGTTATAGTTAGATATATATGTGAGCTGTATGTAGATTTATAAATGTTTTATGTGTTGATGCACTTGTTTATGTACGTGTTGATGTACGTGTTGATGTACATGTGGTGTTGATGTAATTGTTGATGTACATGTGGTGTTGATGTAATTGTTGATGTACATGTGGTGATGATGTAATTGTTGATGTACATGTGGTGATGATGTAATTGTTGATGTACATGTGGTGATGATGTAATAGGTTCCCTTTCTTTTCCCAGCTTTGGTAGGGCGAGTCAGCGAGGTTATACGTTCGCTGCTCGCCAAGATTTTTTCCGAAGAACGATGTGCAGATCTTGCGGGTGTGCAGCTTGTTTTCTGCACAGAACCCCGATCTATTGCACTGTGGAGCCCTATCCGCAGAGACGTGCACTCTAACAGCCGGGGTGCTCCGCTGGCCGTTGCACTGTGCACGCTCTGTAGAAAAAAATTAAAATCTGTATTAGATTTAATCAGATTAAACTGATAAAGTTTAATACTTACAGATTTGCCTTTATATTTAAAAAAAATAGAACACAGAAAAGTTAAAAGATTTTAACTTTTATATCCACGTTTTTTCTCGATGGTACGAAAAAACTTTTATCGCAGACTCCACGTCTGTTCTTTGCGAATGCACGAAGAGAAAAGAACTCGATGAGAGCGTAAGTGTCTCTCGAACAGTGCAAAGCTTATCTGCAACTCAGAGTTCTAATCGAAGCTTTGAACCGTTTAGAGTTGAGTTGGAGTCTACTGATAATGACTCCGAATTATCGAGATAGGGAAATAATCATTTTTCGGAGTCAACGTATTTTTCAAAAAAATTGTTTTTCGGAGTTAAGCGTATTTTTTCAAAAAAAATCGTTTTTTATTTTGTTTTCGCTTTTTCCTTTTTTTTTTTTTTTTGTTTTATTTATATAATTGGAAGGGCTGTACATTACATTTTTCTACATGGAATTGATATTCCTCAAATGATTCTTTATCTCCTTGATGTCTACTATTAATTGATTCCCAGATGTCCATATCTGAGTCGATATCCCTGAATTTCTGCATAAATTCCTTACAAAAGTCATCCCAAGTGAGATAATTGCAGGAACGGTGGTATTACCAGTACCATTCGTTGGCTTTACCGGCGAAAAACAAATGTAAATGATCACACAAAAGTTGATAATCTCCATTTAACATTGACATTGAACTAATTTGTGTAAAACTTCACTTTCCCGGTTTTTTCATGTATATAACCTGCTCCTATATTCCGCCGTCATCGGAATTATCAGTCTACTTTCAACACTTGACTGCAATTAAGACTATTTTTAACCTGTTATCAGAAGATCACTTCATAGTTTATTTATTTAATTAGTTTATAGTCGACTAAGGTCAGTCGACTGTTTAAAAGCAAGAAAGAACAATTAATTAATAATTTTAAATTTAAAGTAAAATCTTAACTGTGGAGAAAAATTTAAAAAGAAAAAAATTTAATTGAATTAAATTTAAATTAAATTTGACTCTGGGAAAAAAATATGAAAGAGCCGATCCAACATTTGTTGCAGAGGATTGGGGAAAACCCAGAAAAACCCAATCAGATCAGGAGAGTAAGTGTTAGTAAGCAAAGCCTAATCAAATAGCGATTAGTATGTTCAAAACATGCAGTTAGTTAAAAGGTACTACTGTTAATACTAGAAAGAAGATGAGTATGTCCTTAACTAGTTACTAGAAAGATGGGTGAGGATTAGTGATTTTAAGCAAGATACAGAATTATTGTTGTTGTTAGCTACAATGTAATATAGTTTATTTTAGTCCGAACATAATACCCTGAAAGGCTCATGCTGGGCATAATTCGAGCTACAATAGGAAAGTTTTAGAGGAAGATAGTTACGGGTGAATCTACCAGGAACAGAGAAGTGTAGTCGACTAAGCAAGTCGTTACTATCTATGTCCCTTTGTATAAGGTTATTAATAAATACAACACCAAGCATAGTTCTACGATTTGCAAGGGAAGGCAGATTTAGTAACAAAAGTCTACTAGGATAGGAAGGAAGTCTTGAATTTACATCCCAGTTAAGGCCACGCAAGGCAAATATTAAAAAGTTTTTCTGTACGGATTCAATGCGATCCTTGTGAACTGTGTACTAAGGACTCCAGACACATGATCCGTACTCGAGAATTGGACGAACAAGCGAGGTGAAAAGAGTCTTAGTTAGGTAAGGATCATCAAACTTCTTAGACCATCTCTTAATAAAGCCGAGCACACCCATAGCTTTATTAACCATTGATGATATATGTTCGCAAAACTTAAGTTTGCGGTCCAAACGGACACCTAGATCATCAACAAGGGAAATTCTTTCTAAGGTACAACCACAAAGAGAGTAAGATACGTACTTTGGACAGGCTCGTGAGAATGTCATCAGCTTGCATTTGGAGCTGTTCAGGTTAAGAAGATTTGCACGACACCAAGAATAGAAACAGTCTAAGTCGGATTGAAGGCGAGAATGACAGGACTCGTCTTTAAATTGAAAACAGAGCTTCACATCATCAGCATACATGAGAGTACGGGAGTTAAGTATGACCGTTGGGAGGTCATTGATGAAAATTGTAAAAAGCAGGGGACCTAAATGGCTTCCCCTGGGGAACACCAGATGTGGCATAAACGGGGTAAGAAAGATTATTCTTAAAGAGGACTCGTTGGGTTCTGTCACCCAAATAACTCACAATCCAACTAAGAAGTTTTGGTGAGAAACCGAGGAGATTCAGTTTATGTGCAAGAAGAGAATGGTTGACTGAGTCAAATGCCTTACTGAAATCAGTATAAATGACATCAGTTTGAAGATTTTTCTGAAATCCTTTTACCACAAAGGATGTCAGCTCAAGCAAATTTGTCGTGGTAGAACGACGTTTCACGAATCCGTGTTGAAAAGGGGATATAACGGATCTGCTAAAGTTTTGCAAGTGAGGAGTTATAACATTCTCGAAGAATTTAGGTATAGCCGATAATTTAGAGATACCTCTATAATTACTTGCATCAGCCTTGCTGCCCTTTTGAGTAAAGGGATAATGAATGATTCCTTCCATATGGAAGGAAAGGAGGCGGTGTCTAAGGACAGCGAAAATAATTTGAGCAATGGCTTACATAAGGAGTTGGCACAATATCTAAGTACACAGGCGGGGATACCATCGGGACCTGGTGAAAAGACTGGTTTAACTAAGCTAAGATCCTTAAAAAGTGAACTTTCGTTCAGTAACGGTGTGAAGATGCCATTTGAACTTGGTACACTATATGGATAAGAATGAATGCTCTGCGTAGAAGAAGAATAAGTTGTTTGAAAAAACTTAGCAAACATATCGGCCATGGCCTGATCTGTGTCCGCCACAGCGTTATCAAACAAAAGATTGGATGGAAAGACCGCTGACGTACGCTTCATGTTAACAAAACTATAAAACTTTTTAGGATTCTGAAAAAACTGAAACCTACATATGTTCAAATAGTTTTTATAACATTTCGCGTTAAGCACGGTAAAATTTGCCCGAGCAGTTAAGTAGCGGGAAAAGATAAGCGGTGAGTTTTTAATCTTATATTTCTTGAATAAGCTACTCTTTAAGTTTTTTAAGCGAGACAGCTCTTTTGAAAACCAAGGAGGTTTGCTTGAGCATGTCGGATAGGATAACGGAACACAGATATCAAAAGCAGAGTTTAAAGTGTTATAAAATATATTAGTCGCAACTGACATATCAGTTGATGCATAAAATTCAGACCAATCACAATGTGAAATTAAACAATTTAAATTTTCAAAGTCTGCTTTCTTAAAGCAGCGCACGCGATTACACGTCCTTTGATTTTTATCCACAATACTAATACCCAAGTCGAAATTCACTTCGAAAGTGGGATGATAAGGATCTTCCGGAAGGGAAAGGGGTTGTACCCTGTCTACAATCACCTTGGAAGGATCAGAGGTGAAACATAAGTCAAGCAATCTGTTGAGAGAGTTTTTGACATGATTGACCTGCGACAAAGACATGTCAAACAAACCGTCAAATAGGTCATGTTGCCGGGAAGGCAAAAGGAAGTTTCCTTCAGCACTAGATGTCCAAATACATTCTGGGATATTAAAGTCACCCAGGACTATGAAGTGATCTCTGTCTGATAACAGGTTAAAAATAGTCTTAATTGCAGACAAGTGTTGCAAGTAAACTGATAATTCCGATGACGGCGGAATATAGGAGCAGGTTATATACATGAAAAAACCGGGAAAGTGTAGTTTTACACAAATTAGTTTAATGTCAAATTGAAACTCCGGTTGTAAAAGGTCCGACTCAATGTTCGCCTACTACTATGATACGGTTCACCTTAGTCGACTATTCCGTGAGAACTCGAAATTTAATCGCGATTCTAAATGGCGAAAATCCGTTATCAATTAATAGCAAGAAGTATATTCCAAATTTCCAGTTACGTTTCCAATTACATGATCCAATTTCATGAGCGACCTAGTTTCGTTTCGGTCGACCAATCCGGTTATTCGAATTAGGGTCGTTATTCCTGAAGCGAGTTGTAAACACGCTTACGATTACGTAGGTATTAACCAAAACATAAAATTGAATTGAATTAAATACAAGACAAAAAAAATGTAAAATGTTAATTATGGATGGATCTTGGAGCAATTTCTATGTGGATATATGCCCTTGTTTAATCGCTTGTTCTGTGTATGTGGTTACAAGGTCTAAACTATATCGGGCTGATAACGATTCAGTCTAACTGAATAGCAGCTGCTTGTTGTTGTTTCTAATCAGGTCAAACTCGGGCTTTACACGTTGGGGGCCACTTTCTATCCTAATCCTCACTTGTGTATATGTAGTATTCAGATAGAAACATACTACGGCCTCACTGTAAGCTATATGATGGGCCAAATAAAATAAGGTGAATTGTTGCTGAATTGCGCGTTACGTCTGTTAATAGACTGCAAGGGTGGCTGAGCTGATGTTTGCCCCCTCGTCTGTACCCTTCCGACCTTGGTAACGCGATAAATTAGTTTGACGGTTACCCCTTAACAAATGTTTATTTACATTGGTTTAAATTTCATAGTATGTTTGATACATTATACTTCATTTAGACGGACCATAATCCACAAACTTTCTGATCATCTTGATCAACAATAGGTTTAACATTGTAGTATGCGCGTTGAAACGTCTTTGACCGAGTACTTCTACGTAATACTCGGGCTTCTCATCGAAAGGAAATTCAACTTGTGTATGACTGACTAGGCTTCGTGCACTTCTTGCTCCGAGCTGTCTGCTCGCCGGATGGGGCGGGGTTCTTTCCTAATCTCGTCCTACGGCCTCATAAAAACAAAAATTAAGTGCACTTTTCTTCTCTAACTAAATGATGAAATAAAAAGGGGTTCTATGTAAGTCGGTTTGATCAATGGACTGGGCTATGGACGACTAATTTCGGAATAGGGTTATTGGGATGCGCTAGATGTTACATGTGCTCCCTTCTTTACCCACCCTGCCTTGGTGGCGTCATTGTATAGTTTTTGGGTCACCCCTTGTATAATCTACATATTATTTACTGTGGCTGCTGAACTATTGCATACCGATTGTTCCTGCGACGAACCATAAAGAGACGATTAAACAGGAGTTTTGTTTTTCATGATGCTTACAGACTTCATTTATTACAAATATTAATCTCGATTTCGAGATAAAACATGACTTGGGCTTCACCAAGTATTTAGAACTTTAAGATATTCAGGGAACTAATTCAGATCATTATTCTTAGACATATAGTCGTAAATTGTACTTTCTATCACATGACGGTACGTGGACGTAATTGACTGTCCATAATCATTCTTTTTTATACATACTGTGTGTTTAGATATCTTACTTACTCACAAAATCCGCTTCATGCTGTCGTAGGGCCCTTCGATGCAGGAGCTGTCGCTGTTGCCAAAAATACTTAAAAAATTATGGTAGATTCATGTGTGATGTGTATGGAAAATTATAGATGATTGTGATAATTCCTCATCCGCACATTTTTACAATGTTTATGCTAGTTATAGGAAATACAAATTAATTAATACTATTGTCAAACTATTATAGTTTTTATTAATTTAGAGATATTTCATGTAGACGAAAGATGCTGGATTTTATGGCAGTGCCATGTCACCTGGGCGTGCGTTGCACGTCGATCGAAATCTGCGTTGCGCACTATAACACCATACACAACAAGGTTAGGTACAGCCACGCGGTGCGAAAAAGTCTAGTGCCGTGATGCAAGGCAAGAATTAAGCGTAGTCTCACTGTGCGAAGAGTTGTAGCGCAATCATAAATGAGCAAATGTAGCTATACTCCGGAAAATGTGTTGGCGTCCACTACGTTGCAGACCCACGCTTATTGGGCACCAAGTTGACCAAACTTACGGGTATCTGACAACGAGGGGTATTGACCGCCAGAAATCGTTGTCGCTGTAAAAATCACAATGATTAGTTAACAAATTGCGCGTGATTAGACACAAATATCACCTTTTTATTAAACTTTCTACACTGGCTATTATATGTATATGATTCCGATTCCGAGATGCCTTTGGCATATATTACTATTTTGCCGGCGTGAATTTAACAAGAATATGTGAACTTACAATTTATTTTGCCACTCGTATTTTATTTTCAATAAATATATATTTTTCGCAGTGTGAGTCAGCTTCGGCGCCAATTAATGTGCAGAAATGCGCGTTCAGCATCTATTTATAGACGAAAGGTGGCGCAGTCGAAAATTCTCGAAGCAACTCTAACTGCATTAGCTAACTGTTTAATGGTGTGATATTCTTGATTCTCTTTTGGGACCATTCTTCCGCGAGAGGAATTGAGAGCGTCGTTTTTACATAACAGCTGTTTTGAATTCGCACTCTGTTAATTCTTAACAGAAAGTGTGCATAGGAGTTCCAACGACTGCTGATCAACTTTGGCACACTACAACATTTCAAAATTTAACTTTGCTAAATATATATAGATTCACTGTAACCTCAAACTTGAAGTGGCGCTTGTCACTGGTCTATTTTCTGTTTAAAGGTTCGATATAACGTAACGAATAAATTCGACCTAAAAGTAGGCAATCTATGATCGGGCATGTGACCTAGGGTACGATCGGCTATTAGCGCCATCTGTTGGTGATATAGCCACTAGTTCCGCTAAGTGAAAGCAATTATCTGCAATCGACTTGCATCGGTAACTAGGTCAAGGCCAATCGACATATCGATCACGGTGACTGTCTTTGATCTCTTCTTCTTTGATCAGACCAAGACGTCGGACGTGCGCTCTCGCTGAAGAAAAAAATACTTCAAGCGTGGAAGAAAAAAATATATTTTTTGGCACATGCTGCTTTAAAAATTTTGTTTAAAAATTAATAAACAGTAAGTTTTAAAATATATTTTGTTTTATCTTTACTTTTATCTTTACTTTCTACAGAATCTAATTATTATTAATCCTTAGATTCTGGCTCCTTATATATACCTATATAAAATATGGTATAGTTAATTTTGGCCATAATTTTCACCTTTGGGTGCACCTGCACTTAGGTGTCCAGCGGAGCCGACTTTTTCCCCAGGGCGCTCCAATCTTTATCGGAGGGATCATCTATACTGGAAACATATAACTAAATGACCAAAAAGTGAAAGTGATCCCAAAATTCAAAACCAAGGGCAAACAACCAAAATTAATAAAATCGAGTGCCAATTTATAATGAAAAATATGACAAACTAGAATGCCACGTGTTCCGTGAAAATTTTGATATGAAGAAAATAGCATAGCTCGCAAATAACTGTCAACCGTTTTTCGTTTTGCAGTCTGCACTCGAACACAACCCAAAAAGACGATGCTCGTGTGCTCTCGCTCTGAACAGAACTTTTCGTTTCTCTTTGTTTTGGTTTTCGGTTAACTGTTCTCAGTCGCGTGGTTCTTTTTATGCTCACTCAACAACAACTCAGAGAGAGCGATCCAACTGAACGCTCGCTCATTGAGGGTCAGCAGAAGAGCGAAAAAACGAAAGACTCATCGTAAACGGTCTTGCATTTGTCTATGTATATGTGAATGATCAGTCTACTTGTAAATATATACATACACAAATGCATACATACACAAATACAAATGCAAAAGACTTTTATTTTCTTCGCTCGTTGCAAAACGATCTGCGAATAAGCAGAGCAAAATGGAAACACGAAATTGGTTTTTGGTTGAGCACAGACCGTTCGTTCAAGAGACACTGGTGAACGGTTCTTGTCTGACTTTTTGCGCAAGTGGTGCGCAAAAAACAGTTATTTGGTGACTGCAAGAAACGGTCAACTGTTATTTGCGAGCTCTGGAAAATAGTGAAGAGAATATAATCCAATTGGATTAACCACCACAAAACAAAGACAGTAATTATAAGTGTTTTCTTAAAAATTAATTTGTTAAAATAGTTAAAAGAGAAGGTGGCGCAATGCTACAAAGTTGTTAAAATCTATTTTTTTAAAGTTTACTTTTAGGCTAGTTTGAAAAAGGTGATAGATAATCGAAATGCATGTGGAAATTTATAATTTTGGTTGTTTTTACCTGATTAAGTACACCCTTTTGATGTCTTAATCATTTTTAAAAATAATAACATGCCATACAAATATAAAGAAAAAAAAAACATAATTGCCACACCGACCCTCAAACACTTTAATTTTTTTTACTAAGTGAATTTAAAACAAAACTCAAAAAACATAAACACACCATCTACCAAAACGAAAGATCTTTCGTCGTGGGAAGTGACAATCATATATATACAATCATATATATACCTTAATCATGGTAGTTTTTTGATTTCATTTTAAATATCACTTAAAGTAAAAAACATAAACACACCATCTACCAAAACGAAAGATCTTTCGTCGTGGGAAGTGACAATCATATATATACAATCATATATATACCTTAATCATGGTAGTTTTTTGATTTCATTTTAAATATCACTTAAAGTAAATTTTTGAGAAGTAATGAGTGCTTCGAAACCCTTTATATAAATTAATTTACCCAATATTATTGATTGCAGCCACTTGCACTTCAATTTACCTACACCGTTTAGTATGCCAAGTTGTTTATACAAGAAATGTTATAGCACTTCCTTTAGATTCTTCATTAAAATAAAAACTATTTCGGAATAGAAAAAGTACGGAAATCAATAATGTCTTTTTATTGTCGTGAGCACAGTTGTTGCGGTTTTCGTTTGAACCCCCCATTGCCGACACATCTGAGCCGGATGCAAGCACGTGCTAGCGACCCAACAATACCCTAACATCCGCTCAACAGTACTACAAGGAATTTCGATTCGTTGTATGCTACAGAATAATAAAAAAAATAAATAAAATGGCGCCCAAACGTGTGGGGCCTCGATCCGGCAGGTTCCGAATCGAGTAAAAATAAAAGTCAATTTCCATCTCTTGACATGTGCGACTAATGTACGATCAGCAGTTTCCCTGCGTTATGAATCTGTGCTTGTATCAACGGTGGATTTGTTTTCACAATAGTAGATAAAGAATGCGGGTTCTGGTGCAAAAAGTGGGGTGAGGGATTTTCTGGTGCAAAAAGTAGGGTGAGGTGGTTTCCGGGATAAAAGGGGTCAGGTACGTGAGGTGGTCCCCTGTCATGTAGGTAAAAAGGGTCAGGTGAGGGATAAAAAGGTGAGGTGAGGGGTAAAAAAGGTCAGGTGTAATATGGGCGCGGGTTCTAGGACAATGGGCGCGGGTTCTGGTGCAAAAAGTAGGGTGAGGTGTTTCCGGTAAAAAAGGTTAGGGATAAAAAGGTATGTACGTGAGGTGGTCCCCTATCATGTGTAATATGGGGGCGGGTTCTAGAGGGTGTGTAAATGAAGGTAATGTGTTGTGAAGAGGGGGATTAGGTAATAAAGGATCCTAATAAACATGTCGATCGGTTAATTGTGGGTCATAATAGGGATAATTAATGGGTTTTAGGTATATCAGTAGGTGATAAAATAGTGTGGGAAGTGTTAAAGGTTGATAGTGTGAGCATGTGAAACTGAGCATGAATGATTATGTTTGCATGCGCACATGCCACAGGGTGAATGTGTTCGAGGGTGTGTGTGTGTGTGTGATATCTTAATGATATTCGAGAGTCCGAGAGAGCCTAGTTCAACAAGTGCGCATGCGTACGTGCCACGGGGTAAATGTGTTCGAGGGTGTGTGTGCGTGTGCGGTATTAAAGGTTGCGAGGTGAGCGTGTGAAACTGAACAAGTGTGCATTGTCCCTTTTGTAGGGTTAGCCGTGATATTTGACAGTGCGGGAGACCCTTGTTCAACAAGTTGTAGTGGCCGTGGTCTAGCTTGCACTCATAAACTCTCTTAAATTCTAATTATCAAAGAGCGCGCACATAATTCGCCGCACCCAAATGACAATTCCCAATTCGCCGTCGTCCAATTTCAATGCTCTCGCATAATGCAGATAGAAAAGGTGAACATAAAGAGATAAGATGATCAACGGTTACCTTTGCCGACAACCGTTCTGATACCGCGGGCGTTGGAAGGGCAAATGTTCTCTCTCGTTGTCTATAAGAGGAGGCGAATTCAACGTGCATTCACATTTTAATAAGAGTGCAGCGCAGACTGTAGCAAAGCGCGTATACTTGTAAAAATCGGAAGAATATATATATAAATCGGACTAAATAAAGGCTAACATTTATATTAAAAATAAAGCCAAAGTTATTGAACGTCCGTAAATAGCAGTGCTTAATGCTGTTTAACTTGCCAGCAGACGCGACGGCGCAGTTTTAAAGTGATTGTGAAAACATACATAAGGTGATATACAGTGTATATTTAAACAAATATTCAATGCTAATTAAATATATTTATTTATAGCTGCTATATTTGATTTAACCACGGCCGGCCTTGAAAAGCGTTTTCACGCAGTCAACTATAAGCCAGGCCGGTCGTGTCCATAGGGAGCCCACAGTGACTTCAAAACCTTACACTGAGCGGCAAGACACCGACCTTTACTCAGCCACTGCGTTAAATAGGGCCGTCAATCACGCCGAGCTAACTTATTATTTAGCGACGGAGGAGACTCCCTAATCCAACGTGATTCCGACATCACGTAGCTGATCATCACGCCGCAATAGTTCAAGAGCTATACGCATTGTGATTTCGTAGTTGCAGACCGGAGACATATATTGGTGGCAGCCGCAGTAGCTCTTAGCGGCACGGATATGTCCAGCCTAACATAGGCCACCCAACCTCAGCAGCAAAAGTGACGCGCTAAGGCGTTTACTTTTCTCCCGGCAGCCCAAAGGCAGAATGCCAAAAACAAGTAGTATCATGCTAGTATAAATAAAATTTTTATATCAAATCTTTTCGTTGATCTTTATCTAATAACGTCTTTCGTACATGTATATTCCTAAGGCAATTTAAGATTTGTACAACTCGCAGTAGCCTCTGAAAACAAGCACACATGTATGGACACACACACATAACCACATAAACCTTCTTCCGAAACAGCACAGCAGCGACATCGAAGGGCCCATCGATCAAGCGGATATCATCTGTGAGTAATTAAATGAATGTAAATAATTGAAATTGTCAACGGTATGCCCTCTGCATAGCCAATGTCGTTATGTCTCGTAGTGATCCATAGAAACATGTATACAAATGAAATAAATTTAAAAAGCCCTTGTTAAGTAAAAAGAAGTAAAGCTACTGCGCGTTCGTTAGAATATTCTCTTACTCCTTTTATCATGAATTGTTATTGCCATTGAAATTTGAATATGAAAGCTCTACAAATCGTTACGTTAAAATACCTTAAAACTAATGAATAAAAATAATGAATTATAATGTTTACCTAATTATGCAAGCCTAATAATTTAATAAGGTTCATCGCCGACCAAATGAACACCCATAATCGTGAGATTTAATACTTATATGCAGTATTGAATAAGGGATAGCCGAGAAGTCCGCGAGCTATCATGGTAGGGAGGGTACAGAGCGGGATACGATCAACATCATAGTATCCTAGCACAATATGACCGGCATATAGCACCAATAAACAGCGTGGTTTATATGTATACAATTTAGTTGTCCATTTATTCATTTCCGTAGTGCACTTAATCATTATTTTCCCAGTAGCGCGTATATGTTTAGGAAAGAAAAGAACCCACACCCCATCCGACGAGCTTAGACCAGAGAGAAGCCAGAAGTGCACGAACCTTCTTAGCCTAACATATAGTCAATACTAGTGGTATATACAAAACAGCAATTCCACACGCTACATAGGGTAGAAAATAATTGGCGCCCAACGCGGAGGCCCGAGAGGTATGGAAAAGTTACAGATCCTACTCCTTAACTAATTACAGAAAATAATTAGAGCCCATCAAGGAGGAATTCTTTTAGCCAAGTATTTATTAAAAATATTTATTTTTAAAAAATAATTGTCGCTTAAGCGTGGAGCTGGAAATGTAATGAAAATTTATAGATCTTACTTCTTATCAATTACAAAAGTAATTGAGGCCTAACCCGAAAGGTCTGATCAGTACAGGCAAAATTTCTCGATTCTTTGTAGTTTTAGTCTCAATCAAGAGACAGGGCATGGTCTTTAGGCTACAACACGTATACAAGCCCAATAATAGCTTTAAAGAACCGAAATATGAATCCCGTTAATTGACATAACATCACGTTCGACATTACAAATGCTCTTTGAATCCAGCCATTAAACATTTCATCTTTTAGAAAATTCAAAACGAAATGATTTTCCCAGATTTGATGTTATGTAACCCAGCAACTTATTTTCGCGAATCGCGATTACAATTCATAATATTTGGATATATCGACCGAGATAAGTCTGGAAGTTGCCGAATAATTCTCATGTTTGGAAATCTCCATTTTAAGAAATGGGAGAATGTGTATAGTAATATGGCGTCAAGGAAACAGAATCTCAGATATCGGAATCGCGATCTCTCTCGTGTTAATCGGGTCAGTCGACCATACTGAGGCTGTAGTCAGTGACGACAAATTTGCTAAATATAATTTTCTTTTAAATAATAAACTACTATAAGGCTTTCGATAGCAAATATTAGGAACCGCGAGCACCTAGAAAATTTTTGGGGAAACTCGACCAATATTAGCAACAGTCAGTCTTGAGTAGAGCAATAGAATCCTTTAGATTATCAATAAGCTATATGCAGGTCATATGTTTAATCACATTATGGAGTGTTTATTTTGGAAAGCGATGAACCAATAATTATATGAACAGAAAAACTATAAATATGTCAGTAAGACACAGCACAGAAGATCTCAGCAATATTTTACAACAACAAGACCCCTTCTGCGGCTGCTGCCACCAGCCAATGCAACCAAACAATTTAGTAGCAACGTCCCCATGCCAACATAGGTTTCACCACGAGTGTATACAGAGAGCGTTGCAACATACAAATTTTTGCCCCACATGCAAAAACCCTTGCACAGACAGTTATCATTGTCAAACAACAATTTGGCCGCTGAATTAAATGCAGCAGCCAACGCCACTGACCCAATAATACCAGCGCCTGATCAGAACACAGATCAAAACAGCAATAGACGTAATAATAGATACCGCAGAGGTACCACTTCACGTAGAGGCATGACCACTAGGTCTGCACAACGTGCGATGCAGAACGATGAAGCAAATCAGAGTAGTCTGACTGTGGATTCAACGAAAGAAGCAAACAGGGAAGACATAGATAAAATGATTCAGTCAGCCATGCAACGACAAGAGCAGCAACTAATGCGAAACTTGTCAGCCTTAATTCAATCACAGTTCGCAAATATTCAGATAAATAACGGAAGTCAACAGGAAGCGAATTCTAATGTCAGGGTAGGACAGACTTCTCAGCGTCCGGCAAGCCAAACCACTGGCAGTAGTCCAACTATACCTCGAAGATATTCTTCAATTCCTCCAGAGAAAGTGTCGAATATCATTTTCAATTGGAGATTGAAATTTGATGGATCGAGAAATGGTATTTCTACAGAAGATTTTCTGTACAGAGTTCGTTCAATGACGTGTCAAAACCTATACGGTGATCATAACTTACTTTGCGATCATTTACATTTACTTTTAGGAGACAAAGCGAGTGATTGGTTTTGGAAATTCCATAGAAACCATCCTTGTTTCACATGGGAAAAATTCTGTGAAGAGTTTCGAAAGAAATATGCAGACGCAGACACAGATATGGATATATGGGATTCCATAAATTCCAGAAAACAAGGCGAAAAAGAGCCGTTTGAAGACTTTCAGTTTGAAATTGAAAAACTCGTTAGCCGTTTGCGTAACCCTATTACAGAAGAATCATTAGTGCGAATTTTAATTAGAAACTCTAAAATGTCGCTACGTTATGAACTAATGCATTTAGGCATAATAACATTAGCTCGACTACGCGAGGAAATCCGAACTCATGAGCAGTTTTGCAAACAAACAAGACAGCAGTCCTATAGACAGCAGCGTCCTTTCGTTTCAGAGCTTGACGAACAAACAGAAATAGCCGCGATACAGCGTAAAACTATGAAGTGTTGGAACTGCGGAAAAGTAGGTCACCGCTATGACTTTTGTCTTGAGGACAAAAAATAAAAGTCAATTTCCATCTCTTGACATGTGCGACTAATGTACGATCAGCAGTTTCCCTGCGTTATGAATCTGTGCTTGTATCAACGGTGGATTTGTTTTCACAATAGTAGATAAAGAATGCGGGTTCTGGTGCAAAAAGTGGGATGAGGGATTTTCTGGTGCAAAAAGTAGGGTGAGGTGGTTTCCGGGATAAAAGGGGTCAGGTACGTGAGGTGGTCCCCTGTCATGTAGGTAAAAAGGGTCAGGTGAGGGATAAAAAGGTGAGGTGAGGGGTAAAAAAGGTCAGGTGTAATATGGGCGCGGGTTCTAGGACAATGGGCGCGGGTTCTGGTGCAAAAAGTAGAGTGAGGTGTTTCCGGTAAAAAAGGTTAGGGATAAAAAGGTATGTACGTGAGGTGGTCCCCTATCATGTGTAATATGGGGGCGGGTTCTAGAGGGTGTGTAAATGAAGGTAATGTGTTGTGAAGAGGGGGATTAGGTAATAAAGGATCCTAATAAACATGTCGATCGGTTAATTGTGGGTCATAATAGGGATAATTAATGGGTTTTAGGTATATCAGTAGGTGATAAAATAGTGTGGGAAGTGTTAAAGGTTGATAGTGTGAGCATGTGAAACTGAGCATGAATGATTATGTTTGCATGCGCACATGCCACAGGGTGAATGTGTTCGAGGGTGTGTGTGTGTGTGATATCTTAATGATATTCGAGAGTCCGAGAGAGCCTAGTTCAACAAGTGCGCATGCGTACGTGCCACGGGGTAAATGTGTTCGAGGGTGTGTGTGCGTGTGCGGTATTAAAGGTTGCGAGGTGAGCGTGTGAAACTGAACAAGTGTGCATTGTCCCTTTTGTAGGGTTAGCCGTGATATTTGACAGTGCGGGAGACCCTTGTTCAACAAGTTGTAGTGGCCGTGGTCTAGCTTGCACTCATAAACTCTCTTAAATTCTAATTATCAAAGAGCGCGCACATAATTCGCCGCACCCAAATGACAATTCCCAATTCGCCGTCGTCCAATTTCAATGCTCTCGCATAATGCAGATAGAAAAGGTGAACATAAAGAGATAAGATGATCAACGGTTACCTTTGCCGACAACCGTTCTGATACCGCGGGCGTTGGAAGGGCAAATGTTCTCTCTCGTTGTCTATAAGAGGAGGCGAATTCAACGTGCATTCACATTTTAATAAGAGTGCAGCGCAGACTGTAGCAAAGCGCGTATACTTGTAAAAATCGGAAGAATATATATATAAATCGGACTAAATAAAGGCTAACATTTATATTAAAAATAAAGCCAAAGTTATTGAACGTCCGTAAATAGCAGTGCTTAATGCTGTTTAACTTGCCAGCAGACGCGACGGCGCAGTTTTAAAGTGATTGTGAAAACATACATAAGGTGATATACAGTGTATATTTAAACAAATATTCAATGCTAATTAAATATATTTATTTATAGCTGCTATATTTGATTTAACCACGGCCGGCCTTGAAAAGCGTTTTCACGCAGTCAACTATAAGCCAGGCCGGTCGTGTCCATAGGGAGCCCACAGTGACTTCAAAACCTTACACTGAGCGGCAAGACACCGACCTTTACTCAGCCACTGCGTTAAATAAGGCCGTCAATCACGCCGAGCTAACTTATTATTTAGCGACGGAGGAGACTCCCTAATCCAACGTGATTCCGACATCACGTAGCTGATCATCACGCCGCAATAGTTCAAGAGCTATACGCATTGTGATTTCGTAGTTGCAGACCGGAGACATATATTGGTGGCAGCCGCAGTAGCTCTTAGCGGCACGGATATGTCCAGCCTAACATAGGCCACCCAACCTCAGCAGCAAAAGTGACGCGCTAAGGCGTTTACTTTTCTCCCGGCAGCCCAAAGGCAGAATGCCAAAAACAAGTAGTATCATGCTAGTATAAATAAAATTTTTATATCAAATCTTTTCGTTGATCTTTATCTAATAACGTCTTTCGTACATGTATATTCCTAAGGCAATTTAAGATTTGTACAACTCGCAGTAGCCTCTGAAAACAAGCACACATGTATGGACACACACACATAACCACATAAACCTTCTTCCGAAACAGCACAGCAGCGACATCGAAGGGCCCATCGATCAAGCGGATATCATCTGTGAGTAATTAAATGAATGTAAATAATTGAAATTGTCAACGGTATGCCCTCTGCATAGCCAATGTCGTTATGTCTCGTAGTGATCCATAGAAACATGTATACAAATGAAATAAATTTAAAAAGCCCTTGTTAAGTAAAAAGAAGTAAAGCTACTGCGCGTTCGTTAGAATATTCTCTTACTCCTTTTATCATGAATTGTTATTGCCATTGAAATTTGAATATGAAAGCTCTACAAATCGTTACGTTAAAATACCTTAAAACTAATGAATAAAAATAATGAATTATAATGTTTACCTAATTATGCAAGCCTAATAATTTAATAAGGTTCATCGCCGACCAAATGAACACCCATAATCGTGAGATTTAATACTTATATGCAGTATTGAATAAGGGATAGCCGAGAAGTCCGCGAGCTATCATGGTAGGGAGGGTACAGAGCGGGATACGATCAACATCATAGTATCCTAGCACAATATGACCGGCATATAGCACCAATAAACAGCGTGGTTTATATGTATACAATTTAGTTGTCCATTTATTCATTTCCGTAGTGCACTTAATCATTATTTTCCCAGTAGCGCGTATATGTTTAGGAAAGAAAAGAACCCACACCCCATCCGACGAGCTTAGACCAGAGAGAAGCCAGAAGTGCACGAACCTTCTTAGCCTAACATATAGTCAATACTAGTGGTATATACAAAACAGCAATTCCACACGCTACATAGGGTAGAAAATAATTGGCGCCCAACGCGGAGGCCCGAGAGGTATGGAAAAGTTACAGATCCTACTCCTTAACTAATTACAGAAAATAATTAGAGCCCATCAAGGAGGAATTCTTTTAGCCAAGTATTTATTAAAAATATTTATTTTTAAAAAATAATTGTCGCTTAAGCGTGGAGCTGGAAATGTAATGAAAATTTATAGATCTTACTTCTTATCAATTACAAAAGTAATTGAGGCCTAACCCGAAAGGTCTGATCAGTACAGGCAAAATTTCTCGATTCTTTGTAGTTTTAGTCTCAATCAAGAGACAGGGCATGGTCTTTAGGCTACAACACGTATACAAGCCCAATAATAGCTTTAAAGAACCGAAATATGAATCCCGTTAATTGACATAACATCACGTTCGACATTACAAATGCTCTTTGAATCCAGCCATTAAACATTTCATCTTTTAGAAAATTCAAAACGAAATGATTTTCCCAGATTTGATGTTATGTAACCCAGCAACTTATTTTCGCGAATCGCGATTACAATTCATAATATTTGGATATATCGACCGAGATAAGTCTGGAAGTTGCCGAATAATTCTCATGTTTGGAAATCTCCATTTTAAGAAATGGGAGAATGTGTATAGTAATATGGCGTCAAGGAAACAGAATCTCAGATATCGGAATCGCGATCTCTCTCGTGTTAATCGGGTCAGTCGACCATACTGAGGCTGTAGTCAGTGACGACAAATTTGCTAAATATAATTTTCTTTTAAATAATAAACTACTATAAGGCTTTCGATAGCAAATATTAGGAACCGCGAGCACCTAGAAAATTTTTGGGGGAAACTCGACCAATATTAGCAACAGTCAGTCTTGAGTAGAGCAATAGAATCCTTTAGATTATCAATAAGCTATATGCAGGTCATATGTTTAATCACATTATGGAGTGTTTATTTTGGAAAGCGATGAACCAATAATTATATGAACAGAAAAACTATAAATATGTCAGTAAGACACAGCACAGAAGATCTCAGCAATATTTTACAACAACAAGACCCCTTCTGCGGCTGCTGCCACCAGCCAATGCAACCAAACAATTTAGTAGCAACGTCCCCATGCCAACATAGGTTTCACCACGAGTGTATACAGAGAGCGTTGCAACATACAAATTTTTGCCCCACATGCAAAAACCCTTGCACAGACAGTTATCATTGTCAAACAACAATTTGGCCGCTGAATTAAATGCAGCAGCCAACGCCACTGACCCAATAATACCAGCGCCTGATCAGAACACAGATCAAAACAGCAATAGACGTAATAATAGATACCGCAGAGGTACCACTTCACGTAGAGGCATGACCACTAGGTCTGCACAACGTGCGATGCAGAACGATGAAGCAAATCAGAGTAGTCTGACTGTGGATTCAACGAAAGAAGCAAACAGGGAAGACATAGATAAAATGATTCAGTCAGCCATGCAACGACAAGAGCAGCAACTAATGCGAAACTTGTCAGCCTTAATTCAATCACAGTTCGCAAATATTCAGATAAATAACGGAAGTCAACAGGAAGCGAATTCTAATGTCAGGGTAGGACAGACTTCTCAGCGTCCGGCAAGCCAAACCACTGGCAGTAGTCCAACTATACCTCGAAGATATTCTTCAATTCCTCCAGAGAAAGTGTCGAATATCATTTTCAATTGGAGATTGAAATTTGATGGATCGAGAAATGGTATTTCTACAGAAGATTTTCTGTACAGAGTTCGTTCAATGACGTGTCAAAACCTATACGGTGATCATAACTTACTTTGCGATCATTTACATTTACTTTTAGGAGACAAAGCGAGTGATTGGTTTTGGAAATTCCATAGAAACCATCCTTGTTTCACATGGGAAAAATTCTGTGAAAGAGTTTCGAAAGAAATATGCAGACGCAGACACAGATATGGATATATGGGATTCCATAAATTCCAGAAAACAAGGCGAAAAAGAGCCGTTTGAAGACTTTCAGTTTGAAATTGAAAAACTCGTTAGCCGTTTGCGTAACCCTATTACAGAAGAATCATTAGTGCGAATTTTAATTAGAAACTCTAAAATGTCGCTACGTTATGAACTAATGCATTTAGGCATAATAACATTAGCTCGACTACGCGAGGAAATCCGAACTCATGAGCAGTTTTGCAAACAAACAAGACAGCAGTCCTATAGACAGCAGCGTCCTTTCGTTTCAGAGCTTGACGAACAAACAGAAATAGCCGCGATACAGCGTAAAACTATGAAGTGTTGGAACTGCGGAAAAGTAGGTCACCGCTATGACTTTTGTCTTGAGGACAAAAAATAAAAGTCAATTTCCATCTCTTGACATGTGCGACTAATGTACGATCAGCAGTTTCCCTGCGTTATGAATCTGTGCTTGTATCAACGGTGGATTTGTTTTCACAATAGTAGATAAAGAATGCGGGTTCTGGTGCAAAAAGTGGGGTGAGGGATTTTCTGGTGCAAAAAGTAGGGTGAGGTGGTTTCCGGTAGAAAGGTACGTGAGGGGTAAAACGGGTCAGGTGAGGGATAAAAAGGGTCAGGTACGTGAGGTGGTCCCCTGTCATGTAGGTAAAAAGGGTCAGGTGAGGGATAAAAAGGTGAGGTGAGGGGTAAAAAAGGTCAGGTGTAATATGGGCGCGGGTTCTAGGACAATGGGCGCGGGTTCTGGTGCAAAAAGTAGAGTGAGGTGTTTCCGGTAAAAAAGGTTAGGGATAAAAAGGTATGTACGTGAGGTGGTCCCCTATCATGTGTAATATGGGGGCGGGTTCTAGAGGGTGTGTAAATGAAGGTAATGTGTTGTGAAGAGGGGGATTAGGTAATAAAGGATCCTAATAAACATGTCGATCCGGTTAATTGTGGGTCATAATAGGGATAATTAATGGGTTTTAGGTATATCTTTTTTTTTTTTTTTTTTTTTTGGGTTTTACTTTTTCGTGGTCTAGCTTGCACTCATAAACTCTCTTAAATTCTAATTATCAAAGAGCGCGCAAATAATTCGCCGCACCCAAATGACAATTCCCAATTCGCCGTCGTCTCATTTCAATGCTCTCGCATAATGCAGATAGAAAAGGTGAACATAAAGAGATAAGATGATCAACGGTTACCTTTGCCGACAACCGTTCTGATACCGCGGGCGTTGGAAGGGCAAATGTTCTCTCTCGTTGTCTATAAGAGGAGGCGAATTCAACGTGCATTCACATTTTAATAAGAGTGCAGCGCAGACTGTAACAAAGCGCGTATACTTGTAAAAATCGGAAGAATATATATATAAATCGGACTAAATAAAGGCTAACATTTATATTAAAAATAAAGCCAAAGTTATTGAACGTCCGTAAATAGCAGTGCTTAATGCTGTTTAACTTGCCAGCAGACGCGACGGCGCAGTTTTAAAGTGATTGTGAAAACATACATAAGGTGATATACAGTGTATATTTAAACAAATATTCAATGCTAATTAAATATATTTATTTATAGCTGCGATATTTGATTTAACCACGGCCGGCCTTGAAAAGCGTTTTCACGCAGTCAACTATAAGCCAGGCCGGTCGTGTCCATAGGGAGCCCACAGTGACTTCAAAACTTTACACTGAGCGGCAAGACACCGACCTTTACTCAGCCACTGCGTTAAATAGGGCCGTCAATCACGCCGAGCTAACTTATTATTTAGCGACGGAGGAGACTCCCTAATACAACGTGATTCCGACATCATTTAGCTGATCATCACGCAGCAATAGTTCAAGAGCTATACGCATTGTGATTTCATAGTTGCAGACCGGAGACATATATTGGTGGCAGCCGCAGTAGCTCTTAGCGGCACGGATATGTCCAGCCTAACATAGGCCACCCAACCTCAGCAGCAAAAGTGACGCGCTAAGGCGTTTCCTTTTCTCCCGGCAGCCCAAAGGCAGAATGCCAAAAACAAGAAGTATCACGCTAGTATAAATAAAATTTTTATATCAAATCTTTTCGTTGATCTTTATCTAATAACGTCTTTCGTACATGTATATTCCTAAGGCAATTTAAGACTTGTACAACTCGCAGTAGCCTCTGAAAACAAGCACACATGTATGGACACACACACATAACCACATAAACCTTCTTCCGAAACAGCACAGCAGCGACATCGAAGGGCCCATCGATCAAGCGGATATCATCTGTGAGTAACTAAATGAATGTAAATAATTGAAATTGTCAACGGTATGCCCTCTGCATAGCCAATGTAGTTATGTCTCGTAGTGATCCATAGAAACATGTATACAAATGAAATAAATTTAAAAAGCCCTTGTTAAGTAAAAAGAAGTAAAGCTACTGCGCGTTCATTAGAATATTCTCTTACTCCTTTTATCATGAATTGTTATTGCCATTGAAATTTGAATATGAAAGCTCTACAAATCGTTACGTTAAAATACCTTAAAACTAATGAATAAAAATAATGAATTATAATGTTTACCTAATCATGCAAGCCTAATAATTTAATAAGGTTCATCGCCGACCAAATGAACACCCATAATCGTGAGATTTAATACTTATATGCAGTATTGAATAAGGGATAGCCGAGAAGTCCGCGAGCTATCATGGTAGGGAGGGTACAGAGCGGGATACGATCAACATCATAGTATCCTAGCACAATATGACCGGCATATAGCACCAATAAACAGCGTGGTTTATATGTATACAATTTAGTTGTCCATTTATTCATTTCCGTAGTATTTAATTAAAATTTAGTTGTCCATTTATTCATTTCCGTAGTGCACTTAATCATTATTTTCCCAGTAGCGCGTATATGTTTAGGAAAGAAAAGAACCCACACCCCATCCGACGAGCTTAGACCAGAGAGAAGCCAGAAGTGCACGAACCTTCTTAGCCTAACATATAGTCAATACTAGTGGTATATACAAAACAGCAATTCCACACGCTACATAGGGTAGAAAATAATTGGCGCCCAACGCGGGGGCCCGAGAGGTATGGAAAAGTTACAGATCCTACTCCTTAACTAATTACAGAAAATAATTAGAGCCCATCAAGGAGGAATTCTTTTAGCCAAGTATTTATTAAAAATATTTATTTTTAAAAAATAATTGTCGCTTAAGCGTGGAGCTGGAAATGTAATGAAAATTTATAGATCTTACTTCTTATCAATTACAAAAGTAATTGAGGCCTAACCCGAAAGGTCTGATCAGTACAGGCAAAATTTCTCGATTCTTTGTAGTTTTAGTCTCAATCAAGAGACAGGGCATGGTCTTTAGGCTGCAACATGTATACAAGCCCAATAATAGCTTTAAAGAACCGAAATATGAATCCCGTTAATTGACATAACATCACGTTCGACCTTACAAATGCTCTTTGAATCCAGCCATTAAAAATTTCATCTTTTAGAAAATTCAAAACGAAATGATTTTCCCAGATTTGATGTTATGTAACCCAGCAACTTATTTTCGCGAATCGCGATTACAATTCATAATATTTGGATATATCGACCGAGATAAGTCTGGAAGTTGCCGAATAATTCTCATGTTTGGAAATCTCCATTTTAAGAAATGGGAGAATGTGTATAGTAATATGGCGTCAAGGAAACAGAATCTCAGATATCGGAATCGCGATCTCTCTCGTGTTAATCGGGTCAGTCGACCATACTGAGGCTGTAGTCAGTGACGACAAATTTGCTAAATATAATTTTCTTTTAAATAATAAACTACTATAAGGCTTTCGATAGCAAATATTAGGAACCGCGAGCACCTAGAAAATTTTTGGGGAAACTCGACCAATATTAGCAACAGTCAGTCTTGAGTAGAGCAATAGAATCCTTTAGATTATCAATAAGCTATATGCAGGTCATATGTTTAAACACATTATGGAGTGTTTATTTTGGAAAGCGATGAACCAATAATTATATGAACAGAAAAACTATAAATATGTCAGTAAGACACAGCACAGAAGATCTCAGCAATATTTTACAACAACAAGACCCCTTCTGCGGCTGCTGCCACCAGCCAATGCAACCAAACAATTTAGTAGCAACGTCCCCATGCCAACATAGGTTTCACCACGAGTGTATACAGAGAGCGTTGCAACATACAAATTTTTGCCCCACATGCAAAAACCCTTGCACAGCCAGACAGTTATCATTGTCAAACAACAATTTGGCCGCTGAATTAAATGCAGCAGCCAACGCCACTGACCCAATAATACCAGCGCCTGATCAGAACACAGATCAAAACAGCAATAGACGTAATAATAGATACCGCAGAGGTACCACTTCACGTAGAGGCATGACCACTAGGTCTGCACAACGTGCGATGCAGAACGATGAAGCAAATCAGAGTAGTCTGACTGTGGATTCATCGAAAGAAGCAAACAGGGAAGACATAGATAAAATGATTCAGTCAGCCATGCAACGACAAGAGCAGCAACTAATGCGAAACTTGTCAGCCTTAATTCAAACACAGTTCGCAAATATTCAGATAAATAACGGAAGTCAACAGGAAGCGAATTCTAATGTCAGGGTAGGACAGACTTCTCAGCGTCCGGCAAGCCAAACCACTGGCAGTAGTCCAACTATACCTCGAAGATATTCTTCAATTCCTCCAGAGAAAGTGTCGAATATCATTCTCAATTGGAGATTGAAATTTGATGGATCGAGAAATGGTATTTCTACAGAAGATTTTCTGTACAGAGTTCGTTCAATGACGTGTCAAAACCTATACGGTGATCATAACTTACTTTGCGATCATTTACATTTGCTTTTAGGAGACAAAGCGAGTGATTGGTTTTGGAAATTCCATAGAAACCATCCTTGTTTCACATGGGAAAAATTCTGTGAAGAGTTTCGAAAGAAATATGCAGACGCAGACACAGATATGGATATATGGGATTCCATAAATTCCAGAAAACAAGGCGAAAAAGAGCCGTTTGAAGACTTTCAGTTTGAAATTGAAAAACTCGTTAGCCGTTTGCGTAACCCTATTACAGAAGAATCATTAGTGCGAATTTTAATTAGAAACTCCAAAATGTCGCTACGTTATGAACTAATGCATTTAGGCATAATAACATTAGCTCGACTACGCGAGGAAATCCGAACTCATGAGCAGTTTTGCAAACAAACAAGACAGCAGTCCTATAGACAGCAGCGTCCTTTCGTTTCAGAGCTTGACGAACAAACAGAAATAGCCGCGATACAGCGTAAAACTATGAAGTGTTGGAACTGCGGAAAAGTAGGTCACCGCTATGACTTTTGTCTTGAGCCTAGATCTATTTTTTGTTATGGGTGCGGGGCAGCAAACGTTTTCAAGCCCAATTGTATCCATTGTAACAATCCGGAAAACTCTTCGGTGGATGCGCAGGCCAGATCCGTACTGACGCATCCACGACAATAAACCCAGACGTAAGCAATCAGATCCAACGACATTCAACAGATCTGAACCAAACCCCAGACTTACAAAATAATACAAAAGAAAACGCAATTATTAAGAAAGTATATAAGCCATTCCATGAGAGACTAGCACATTATCTGGCGACACGTAGTCGAATTTTCGGTCACGTGGACAGTTACGGGACCCGGAAGAAAACCAAACGTTCTACGATCCGTATGCGCGTCTTTTGGAAGAAAGTACGCGCGTGCCGACATAAACTAGTTTCAGCCATTTTCATGAATAACGACAATCGTTTATATACAGACATTCAATTAGAAGGGCATTCATTTGTCGCTCTTTTAGATTCGGGAGCAACTATCAGCTGTATTGGCGGTAAAGCAGCAGCACAGTTAAAATCTCACCCAAACGTTAAAAAATCTTCAGGTCGTATCAAGACAGCTAACAACTCAGAATGTGCAGTGATAGGTCGATTAGTTAGTGATATAACATATCGTGGCATAACCAAACCAGTTGAATTCTACATAATTCCAACTCTTAAGCAAGATGCATATCTTGGCATTGACTTTTGGCGAGACTTTGGCCTGTTAAACCAAATAGTTCAAACTTCAAGCCAAATAAATGAGCTTGATGTAGGCAGAGATGTGGATGTTGACGAAGGTCCTCCAAAAGTCCACTCTCTTTCCGAACATCAGCGTATCGAACTGGAAAGAGTTAAACTAAAACTTCCATCATTCGAAAAGGAAGGTTTAGGCCGTACTAAAGTGATCGAACACAGTATAGACGTAGGCGACGCTAAAGCAATTAAGCAAAGGCACTGGCCTATATCCCCAGCTAAAGAGAAGCTTATGTTCTCAGAGATTCAAAATATGCTCGATTTAGACGTCATTGAGGAGTCTAAGAGCGCATGGAGCAGCAATTGTGTCCTTGTAAGAAAAGGAGAAAAAATTCGCTTATGCCTGGACTCAAGAGAGATTAATAAATGCACCCGCAAGGATGCATATCCTCTTCCACACGTTGATGGAATACTCAGCAGGTTGCCACCCGCTCGTTTCATTACAGGCTTAGATATGAAGCATGCCTTCTGGCAAATCCCTCTTGAGGAGAAATCACGCCAAATAACGGCGTTTACAATTCCAAATCGCCCTTTATATCAATACAAAGTCATGCCGTTCGGGCTGTGCAACGCTGCACAAACCTTAGTTCGATTAATGGACCAAGTTATTCCCGCACACTTGCGCACGAGAGTATTCGTTTACTTGGATGATCTATTGGTTCTCTCGGAAGATTTTGAATCTCATATGGTACTCTTAAGCGAAATAGCAGGTTACTTGCGCAATGCGAACCTGACTATAAATATCGCCAAGTCCAAATTTTGTATGCAAGAAATAAAATATCTTGGATTTATCATAGGGCACGGTAAAATAAAAACAGATCCAGGAAAGCTCACGGCAATAAACGAATTCCCGATACCAACTACTGTCAAACAATTGAGAAGATTTCTCGGTATGACAGGATGGTATCGACGTTTCGTTGACGGCTATGCTTCCGTTACTCTGCCACTGACAGAACTTTTAAAGAAAAATAAGCAATTCAAGTGGAATCCACAAGCTCAAGGAGCATTCGAGATGTTGAAAGGCAAGTTATCATCAGCACCCATTCTGATCACGCCAGATTTCTCAAAACCATTTTTATTGTTATGCGATGCCAGTCTGCACGGACTCGGCTGCGTGTTAGCTCAACTGAGCGTTGATGGCTCGGAGTTACCAATCGCTTACATGTCGGTTAAATTAACCAAACAACAACGCAACTATACGGTAACTGAGCTGGAATGTTTAGCTGTTCTAAAAGGCATACAGAAGTTCCGTTCGTACATAGAAGGACAAGCGTTTGTAGTAATCACTGACCATGCTTCGCTGAAATGGTTGTTAAACCAAAAAGATCTTACAGGGCGCTTGGCCAGATGGGCATTGCAATTACGCGGTTTAGAATGTACAATCCAGCACAGAAAAGGTTCTCATAATGTCGTCGCCGATGCTTTATCGCGACGAGACGAAAACGAAGTCTCTGAATTTGCAGATTCTGGTCCAATAATAGATTTAAAATCAAAAGAATTTAAATCACCAGAATATCTTGAATTATTGAAAAACGTCATTCAGAATCAATCCAAATTGCCGGATCTGAAAATCAGTGACGACTTTTTATACAAACGAACAGAGTTTGCTAGTGGAGAAGAAAAGCAGGAAGAAGAATCCTGGAAACTTTGGATTCCGAATGCCTTGATAAACGATGTTCTTCATAGAGCACACGATCCTCCAGATTCAGCCCATTGCGGTACGGCTAGACTTATCGCTAAGTTAAAACGCTATCTATTTTGGCCTGGCATGGTTACGCAAATTCGTAATTTCGTAGCGAACTGTTCGATATGCAAATCCACTAAAAGTGCAAATATGATCCTTAGACCTCCAATGGGAAAGCCAATGTCATCAGACAGACCATTCCAAAAGTTGTATTTGGACATTTTAGGCCCATATCCTAGATCAAAAAGTGGAAATATAGGACTTTTGATTGTGGTGGATCACAATACTAAATTTCACTTCCTACAACCATTAAAGAAATTTACATCCAGCAAGATCTGTGAGTTTTTGGAAAATGTGTTTTATACATTTGGAGTCCCAGAGACAGTATTGACAGACAATGGATCACAATTCAAATCGGGATATTTCAAAGCATTTCTGACTCAATTCGGAGTATCTCAGATTTGTACAGCCATTTATTCACCACAAGCGAATGCAAGCGAACGGCTGAACCGTTCAGTTTTAGCTGCCATAAGAGCGTACATTGGCAAAGAACATGTCAATTGGGACATGAATCTAAATGAAATTAATGCGTCAATAAGAGCTAATATTCATAGAAGCACCGGACATTCTCCGTATTATTTATGCTTCGGGCAAAATATGATGCTCAATGGGCAAGATTATGAACTTTTGCGCAAGCTGAATATGCTGACCGACGACACAACTTTGAAGCGGCCAGACATGATGCAATTGGCTCGTGCAAAGGCCAAAGTTAACATAGACCTCACTCATGACGTAAACGCTCGACGATACAATCTAAGAAGTAGATCCCTTCGACTAAAAGTAGGAGACACTGTTTATGCCAGAAATTTCGCGCAGAGCAACGCTGCTAAGAATTTCAGCAGTAAACTTGCCCCTGTATTTGTAAAGGCTTCAGTAGCTAAACAGATTAGTCCAGCATATTATGAATTACAGAACGAAGCAGGCAAAAAGCTAGGAGTTTACCATTTAAAAGACATCAAAGTTTAATACAAGCTCGACCTTTGCACTGTTTTTCTTCAGTTAATGACTACTCAAGATACGTCTGTCGCAGCATTATCTGTGCTGTAGTGGCCGTGGTCTAGCTTGCACTCATAAACTCTCTTAAATTCTAATTATCAAAGAGCGCGCAAATAATTCGCCGCACCCAAATGACAATTCCCAATTCGCCGTCGTCTCATTTCAATGCTCTCGCATAATGCAGATAGAAAAGGTGAACATAAAGAGATAAGATGATCAACGGTTACCTTTGCCGACAACCGTTCTGATACCGCGGGCATTGGAAGGGCAAATGTTCTCTCTCATTGTCTATAAGAGGAGGCGAATTCAACGTGCATTCACATTTTAATAAGAGTGCAGCGCAGACTGTAACAAAGCGCGTAAACTTGTAAAAATCGGAAGAATATATATATAAATCGGACTAAATAAAGGCTAACATTTATATTAAAAATAAAGCCAAAGTTATTGAACGTCCGTAAATAGCAGTGCTTAATGCTGTTTAACTTGCCAGCAGACGCGACGGCGCAGTTTTAAAGTGATTGTGAAAACATACATAAGGTGATATTCAGTGTATATTTAAACAAATATTCAATGCTAATTAAATATATTTATTTATAGCTGCGATATTTGATTTAACCACGGCCGGCCTTGAAAAGCGTTTTCACGCAGTCAACTATAAGCCAGGCCGGTCGTGTCCATAGGGAGCCCACAGTGACTTCAAAACTTTACACTGAGCGACAAGACACCGACCTTTACTCAGCCACTGCGTTAAATAGGGCCGTCAATCACGCCGAGCTAACTTATTATTTAGCGACGGATGAGACTCCCTAATCCAACGTGATTCCGACATCACTTAGCTGATCATCACGCCGCAATAGTTCAAGAGCTATACGCATTGTGATTTCATAGTTGCAGACCGGAGACATATATTGGTGGCAGCCGCAGTAGCTCTTAGCGGCACGGATATGTCCAGCCTAACATAGGCCACCCAACCTCAGCAGCAAAAGTGATGCGCTAAGGCGTTTCCTTTTCTCCCGGCAGCCCAAAGGCAGAATGCCAAAAACAAGAAGTATCATGCTAGTATAAATAAAATTTTTATATCAAATCTTTTCGTTGATCTTTATCTAATAACGTCTTTCGTACATGTATATTCCTAAGGCAATTTAAAACTTGTACAACTCGCAGTAGCCTCTGAAAACAAGCACACATGTATGGACACACACACATAACCACATAAACCTTCTTCCGAAACAGCACAGCAGCGACATCGAAGGGCCCATCGATCAAGCGGATATCATCTGTGAGTAATTAAATGAATGTAAATAATTGAAATTGTCAACGGTATGCCCTCTGCATAGCCAATGTCGTTATGTCTCGTAGTGATCCATAGAAACATGTATACAAATGAAATAAATTTAAAAAGCCCTTGTTAAGTAAAAAGAAGTAAAGCTACTGCGCGTTCATTAGAATATTCTCTTACTCCTTTTATCATGAATTGTTATTGCCATTGAAATTTGAATATGAAAGCTCTACAAATCGTTACGTTAAAATACCTTAAAACTAATGAATAAAAATAATGAATTATAATGTTTACCTAATTATGCAAGCCTAATAATTTAATAAGGTTCATCGCCGACCAAATGAACACCCATAATCGTGAGATTTAATACTTATATGCAGTATTGAATAAGGGATAGCCGAGAAGTCCGCGAGCTATCATGGTAGGGAGGGTACAGAGCGGGATACGATCAACATCATAGTATCCTAGCACAATATGACCGGCATATAGCACCAATAAACAGCGTGGTTTATATGTATACAATTTAGTTGTCCATTTATTCATTTCATTTCCGTAGTGCACTTAATCATTATTTTCCCAGTAGCGCGTATATGTTTAGGAAAGAAAAGAACCCACACCCCATCCGACGAGCTTAGACCAGAGAGAAGCCAGAAGTGCACGAACCTTCTTAGCCTAACATATAGTCAATACTAGTGGTATATACAAAACAGCAATTCCACACGCTACATAGGGTTTAAATTATTTTCGCCCCCGGGGGGGGCCGGGGGGTTTTTTTAATTTTTTATATCTTTTTTTTTTTTTTTTTTTATTATTTATTTTTTTTTTTTTTTGGTTTTTTTTTTTTTTTTTTTTTTTTTTTTTTTTTTTTTTTTTTTTTTATTTTTTTTTTTTTTTTTTGGTGTGGTTGTTTTTTTTTAAATTTTTTTTTTTTTTTTTTTTTTTTATTTAAAAAAGTATTTGGGGCCTACCCCGAAAGGTCTGATCAGTACAGGCAAAATTTCTCGATTCTTTGTAGTTTTAGTCTCAATCAAGAGACAGGGCATGGTCTTTAGGCTACAACACGTATACAAGCCCAATAATAGCTTTAAAGAACCGAAATATGAATCCCGTTAATTGACATAACATCACGTTCGACATTACAAATGCTCTTTGAATCCAGCCATTAAAAATTTCATCTTTTAGAAAATTCAAAACGAAATGATTTTCCCAGATTTGATGTTATGTAACCCAGCAACTTTTTTTTTTTTTATTAATTTTTATTATTTTTTTTTATTTTTTTTTATTTAGATTTATATTTTTTTTGTTTTTTTATTTTTTTTTTTTTTTTTAAATTTTTTTATTTAAAATGGTGGTTTTTATTATATTATGGTTTAAAGAAAAAAAATTTTAAATTATGGTATTGCGTTTTCTTTTTTTTTATTGGGTTAGTCGACCATAATTAGGGTTTTGTTAGTTATGAAAAATTTTTTTAAAAAAATTTTTTTTTTAAAAAAAAAATTTCTATAAGGCTTTCGATAGCAAATATTAGGAACCGCGAGCACCTAGAAAATTTTTGGGGAAACTCGACCAATATTAGCAACAGTCAGTCTTGAGTAGAGCAATAGAATCCTTTAGATTATCAATAAGCTATATGCAGGTCATATGTTTAATCACATTATGGAGTGTTTATTTTGGAAAGCGATGAACCAATAATTATATGAACAGAAAAACTATAAATATGTCAGTAAGACACAGCACAGAAGATCTCAGCAATATTTTACAACAACAAGACCCCTTCTGCGGCTGCTGCCACCAGCCAATGCAACCAAACAATTTAGTAGCAACGTCCCCATGCCAACATAGGTTTCACCACGAGTGTATACAGAGAGCGTTGCAACATACAAATTTTTGCCCCACATGCAAAAACCCTTGCACAGACAGTTATCATTGTCAAACAACAATTTGGCCGCTGAATTAAATGCAGCAGCCAACGCCACTGACCCAATAATACCAGCGCCTGATCAGAACACAGATCAAAACAGCAATAGACGTAATAATAGATACCGCAGAGGTACCACTTCACGTAGAGGCATGACCACTAGGTCTGCACAACGTGCGATGCAGAACGATGAAGCAAATCAGAGTAGTCTGACTGTGGATTCAACGAAAGAAGCAAACAGGGAAGACATAGATAAAATGATTCAGTCAGCCATGCAACGACAAGAGCAGCAACTAATGCGAAACTTGTCAGCCTTAATTCAATCACAGTTCGCAAATATTCAGATAAATAACGGAAGTCAACAGGAAGCGAATTCTAATGTCAGGGTAGGACAGACTTCTCAGCGTCCGGCAAGCCAAACCACTGGCAGTAGTCCAACTATACCTCGAAGATATTCTTCAATTCCTCCAGAGAAAGTGTCGAATATCATTTTCAATTGGAGATTGAAATTTGATGGATCGAGAAATGGTATTTCTACAGAAGATTTTCTGTACAGAGTTCGTTCAATGACGTGTCAAAACCTATACGGTGATCATAACTTACTTTGCGATCATTTACATTTACTTTTAGGAGACAAAGCGAGTGATTGGTTTTGGAAATTCCATAGAAACCATCCTTGTTTCACATGGGAAAAATTCTGTGAAGAGTTTCGAAAGAAATATGCAGACGCAGACACAGATATGGATATATGGGATTCCATAAATTCCAGAAAACAAGGCGAAAAAGAGCCGTTTGAAGACTTTCAGTTTGAAATTGAAAAACTCGTTAGCCGTTTGCGTAACCCTATTACAGAAGAATCATTAGTGCGAATTTTAATTAGAAACTCTAAAATGTCGCTACGTTATGAACTAATGCATTTAGGCATAATAACATTAGCTCGACTACGCGAGGAAATCCGAACTCATGAGCAGTTTTGCAAACAAACAAGACAGCAGTCCTATAGACAGCAGCGTCCTTTCGTTTCAGAGCTTGACGAACAAACAGAAATAGCCGCGATACAGCGTAAAACTATGAAGTGTTTGAACTGCGGAAAAGTAGGTCACCGCTATGACTTTTGTCTTGAGCCTAGATCTATTTTTTGTTATGGGTGCGGAGCAGCAAACGTTTTCAAGCCCAATTGTATCCATTGTAACAATCCGGAAAACTCTTCGGTGGATGCGCAGGCCAGATCCGTACTGACGCATCCACGACAATAAACCCAGACGTAAGCAATCAGATCAGATCACAACATTCAACAGATCTGAACCAAACCCCAGACTTACAAAATAACACCAAAGAAAACGCAATTATTAAGAAAATATATAAGCCATTCCATGAGAGACTAGCACATTATCTGGCGACACGTAGTCGAATTTTCGGTCACGTGGACAGTTACGGGCCCCGGAAGAAAACCAAACGTTCTACGATCCGTATGCGCGTCTTTTGGAAGAAAGTACGCGCGTGCCGACATAAACTAGTTTCAGCCATTTTCATGAATAACGACAATCGTTTATATACAGACATTCAATTAGAAGGGCATTCATTTGTCGCTCTTTTAGATTCGGGAGCAACTATCAGCTGTCTTGGCGGTAAAGCAGCAGCACAGTTGAAATCGCACCCAAACGTTCAAAAATCTTCAGGTCGTATCAAGACAGCTAACAACTCAGAATGTGCAGTGATAGGTCGATTAGTTAGTGATATAACATATCGTGGCATAACCAAACCAGTTGAATTCTACATAATTCCAACCCTTAAGCAAGATGCATATCTTGGCATTGACTTTTGGCGAGACTTTGGCCTGTTAAACCAAATAGTTCAAACTTCAAGCCAAATAAATGAGCTTGATGTAAGCAGAGATGTGGACGTTGACGAAGGTCCTCCAAAAGTCCACTCTCTTTCCGAACATCAGCGTATCGAACTGGAAAGAGTTAAACTAAAACTTCCATCATTCGAAAAGGAAGGTTTAGGCCGTACTAAAGTGATCGAACACAGTATAGACGTAGGCGACGCTAAAGCAATTAAGCAAAGGCACTGGCCTATATCCCCAGCTAAAGAGAAGCTTATGTTCTCTGAGATTCAAAATATGCTCGATTTAGACGTCATTGAGGAGTCTAAGAGCGCATGGAGCAGCAATTGTGTCCTTGTAAGAAAAGGAGAAAAAATTCGCTTATGCCTGGACTCAAGAGAGATTAATAAATGCACCCGCAAGGATGCATATCCTCTTCCACACGTTGATGGAATACTCAGCAGGTTGCCACCCGCTCGTTTCATTACAGGCTTAGATATGAAGCATGCCTTCTGGCAAATCCCTCTTGAGGAGAAATCACGCCAAATAACGGCGTTTACAATTCCAAATCGCCCTTTATATCAATACAAAGTCATGCCGTTCGGGCTGTGCAACGCTGCACAAACCTTAGTTCGATTAATGGACCAAGTTATTCCCGCACACTTGCGCACGAGAGTATTCGTTTACTTGGATGATCTATTGGTTCTCTCGGAAGATTTTGAATCTCATATGGTACTATTAAGCGAAATAGCAGGTTACTTGCGCAATGCGAACCTGACTATAAATATCGCCAAGTCCAAATTTTGTATGCAAGAAATAAAATATCTTGGATTTATCATAGGGCACGGTAAAATAAAAACAGATCCAGGAAAGCTCACGGCAATAAACGAATTCCCGATACCAACTACTGTCAAACAATTGAGAAGATTTCTCGGTATGACAGGATGGTATCGACGTTTCGTTGACGGCTATGCTTCCGTTACTCTGCCACTGACAGAACTTTTAAAGAAAAATAAGCAATTCAAGTGGAATCCACAAGCTCAAGGAGCATTCGAGATGTTGAAAGGCAAGTTATCATCAGCACCCATTCTGATCACGCCAGATTTCTCAAAACCATTTTTATTGTTATGCGATGCCAGTCTGCACGGACTCGGCTGCGTGTTAGCTCAACTGAGCGTTGATGGCTCGGAGTTACCAATCGCTTACATGTCGGTTAAATTAACCAAACAACAACGCAACTATACGGTAACTGAGCTGGAATGTTTAGCTGTTCTAAAAGGCATACAGAAGTTCCGTTCGTACATAGAAGGACAAGCGTTTGTAGTAATCACTGACCATGCTTCGCTGAAATGGTTGTTAAACCAAAAAGATCTTACAGGGCGCTTGGCCAGATGGGCATTGCAATTACGCGGTTTAGAATGTACAATCCAGCACAGAAAAGGTTCTCATAATGTCGTCGCCGACGCTTTATCGCGACGAGACGAAAACGAAGTCTCTGAATTTGCAGATTCTGGTCCAATAATAGATTTAAAATCAAAAGAATTTAAATCACCAGAATATCTTGAACTATTGAAAAACGTCATTCAGAATAAATCCAAATTGCCGGATCTGAAAATCAGTGACGACTTTTTATACAAATGAACAGAGTTTGCTAGTGGAGAAGAAAAGCAGGAAGAAGAATCCTGGAAACTTTGGATTCCGAATGCCTTAATAAACGATGTTCTTCATAGAGCACACGATCCTCCAGATTCAGCCCATTGCGGTACGGCTAGACTTATCGCTAAGTTAAAACGCTATCTATTTTGGCCTGGCATGGTTACGCAAATTCGTAATTTCGTAGCGAACTGTTCGATATGCAAATCCACTAAAAGTGCAAATATGAACCATTCCAAAAGTTGTATATGGACATTTTAGGCCCATATCCTAGATCAAAAAGTGGAAATATAGGACTTTTGATTGTGGTGGATCACAATACTAAATTTCACTTCCTACAACCATTAAAGAAATTTACATCCAGCAAGATCTGTGAGTTTTTGGAAAATGTGTTTTATACATTTGGAGTCCCAGAGACAGTATTGACAGACAATGGATCACAATTCAAATCGGGATATTTCAAAGCATTTCTGACTCAATTCGGAGTATCTCAGATTTGTACAGCCATTTATTCACCACAAGCGAATGCAAGCGAACGGCTGAACCGTTCAGTTTTAGCTGCCATAAGAGCGTACATTGGCAAAGAACATGTCAATTGGGACATGAATCTAAATGAAATTAATGCGTCAATAAGAGCTAATATTCATAGAAGCACCGGACATTCTCCGTATTATTTATGCTTCGGGCAAAATATGATGCTCAATGGGCAAGATTATGAACTTTTGCGCAAGCTGAATATGCTGACCGACGACACAACTTTGAAGCGGCCAGACATGATGCAATTGGCTCGTGCAAAGGCCAAAGTTAACATAGACCTCACTCATGACGTAAACGCTCGACGATACAATCTAAGAAGTAGATCCCTTCGACTAAAAGTAGGAGACACTGTTTATGCCAGAAATTTCGCGCAGAGCAACGCTGCTAGGAATTTCAGCAGTAAACTTGCCCCTGTATTTGTAAAGGCTTCAGTAGCTAAACAGATTAGTCCAGCATATTATGAATTACAGAACGAAGCAGGCAAAAAGCTAGGAGTTTACCATTTAAAAGACATCAAAGTTTAATACAAGCTCGACCTTTGCACTGTTTTTCTTCAGTTAATGACTACTCAAGATACGTCTGTCGCAGCATTATCTGTG